>MJUU01037741.1:23307-60716 GCA_002080025.1 Modiolus philippinarum
AAGCAAATCAACAAACAACACCAATAAAAAATAGGGAAAAACAAACTAAAAAAAAAACTAAAAAAACTTAGAAAAAAGAACTGAAAAAACAAACAACAACAATTAAACGCAACAAACAAATAATAAATAAATAAATAAAAAAATAAAAACAAAACAAAACAAAAAAAAAAATTAGAATATAAGAAATTATAAACGAAAGAAAAAGTACACCATCCAAAATAATAAAAGAAAACAAAATCATCATCAGAATGAAATAAAAAATAAAAATTACAAGAGGTAATAACAAAATTACCGAAAAGGTTTGTCAAGAGCCGAAGTCCATGAGAAAAAAAAAGACAGGTGGAAACTATCGGTAATATGGTTGACCACAACATCAATTGCAACCCAACTTACAAAAATACGGTAATGAACAGTGGTAAACAAAACTAGCAATGTGAACCAAACAATCTTTAAATAGCTAAAAATTCACTGTACTAGGCATTATATTAATACGGGACTTTCGAGATAGGAACTCTCGTGTAATTGAAGGCGAAAAGGATCTCCTCAAATACCAGTCAGAAGGATAACCGGAATCCAGAACTAATGAATATAAATATATACCACCTAAAAACAAACTATTTATGAAATTGAAGTGCACTTATAATTTGTCCTGCATGACAATTAATTCAACTAAACTTTAATCGACGAAAAGCAATTAATCTGAAGCTCTACAAATACATTAAATATAAATTACCCTAAGCTCAACAGTGTTCATTAATTAGTGATTCCATCTCAAAGTATTGATGTATTGATTTTTTTTCGTATAATACACAAAAATGTTGTCGGAGTGAACACGACTCAAAATTCCCGTATTAGTATTATGTTAGCAAATTTTATATACAGAATTTAATTTTCAAAATGAAGTAAAATGAAATTTATTCTTATTCCAGAGAAAGCGAGACTGCTCAAATTAAGAGTAAGTACAAAGTGATTAATTGAACAACAAATCTATAACAGATTTCTGCTATACCTATGTTTAATATATATACGACTCCGACCTGCCATTGGATGTGGGTTTTTTCACCGTTCATTGAAGATCTTATGGTAGCTTTGAGTTGTTATTACTCCCCTTTGGGTCGTTGTCTCTTTGACACATTCCCCGTTTCCCTTCTTTTTTCTATATATATATAAATATATATATATGCGTCTGAAGTCAAAGACCAACTGAGTTAGTCTTAGGATGTGATATTATCGAGAACATCTTTCCACTGAGGAATTCGACCACTACAATTTGAGTGACACGCAACACTTCATTTGAATTTCACTGTTCACATATAAGGCCCCATTTCGATGAATTTACATCTCGTCAGTGCAACTCGGATCTAAAAATTCTAAAACCGCTGCCGAAATATTACTTCATCGGAATGTTGTACAAGACTGGAGATTGGCTGGTAAATTTCGTCTCCCTGCCCATTTATCCCCGTGATTGATGGGATCGCTGGAGCAGACGGGAGGGAAAAAAATCCTTGCACTGACGAGATGTAAATTCATCGAAATGGGGCCTTATATGCAACAGTGAAATTCAAATGAAGTGTTGCGTGTCACTCAAATTCCTCAGTGGAAAGATGTTCTCGATAATATCACATCCTAAGACTTTGACTTCAGACGCATATAATTTATTTTTCAAGACCTATATAAGCATATTTACATGCTTATCCTGAGGATTAAATACGATTTCCAAGTTTGTCGCTGTTTTTAGACGTTATATATATAATTGTCGTACTTATGCATACTTCATTTTTTTGCACTTATTGTTTTATCACCCTATAGTGCTATAGGCAAAAATGTGCAGAAACTATCCCCTGTCACTGTAGATTTTATTTCAAAAGCAAAAATTGAAGGTAAATAAAACATGTCTTGAAAATAAATAAAATGTGAATTTTTCAACAAATAATTATTGTACAACATAAGCATAATCCTCTGTTTACAGTGAAAATATTTAAAGACATTTTTTTTAATCTACTTTGGTTTTTTTGTATCTCATAATAATGATTGAATCGGCGAACTAATCCGAAGGATTATTAAACCACACGAAAAAAGATGATATATAGTCAATTGCAACCACTCCTGCCCAAATCGGAGCTAGGGCCGTCTTGAACTTACAATTAGGTATATGCAAAGCTCATTGTTGAAGGCCACATGATGAATTAGAGTTGAAGAATAACAATGAAAGCGTTGATTTATTGCTTGGTTTTACCATGTATTTGTAGACCTTTTGTAGAATGTACATTTACCTCATTTAATTTCATTGTTCCTTGTAGTTTTATACTGTTTATAGTCGGGAATTTGCATATTTCTGAATGCCAAACATCAGATTAACTATAATCTACGGAAGTTAATATTATTATTGATTATTCGTTTTAGAGAAAACACAAATAGTTGGAGCAGAAATAATGATGGAAATCAAATAAAAAATTTAAATAAAAGATTGCAAACAAAAACGCTTTGAAAAAAATACTTAGTACTCAAAACATTAACCGTAACATTTTGATTTTTAATATAGACAGCCTTCATACTTTTAAGGTACCTCCAGATGCAAAGGCAGCGTCCAATTACAAGATTCAGGTTTCAGGTTCTGGTAGAATTTTCTTCAGGAAAACAGCAAGAAACGTCAGATTAACAGCGAAGGCTTCATCAATATTTATACAGCTTAGCCGGCCATTATACAAACCTGGCGACCTAGGTAAAATTGTACAAACTAGAAGAATGTATACACCCTCCGCATGAAGAATTTAGACTCTGTACATATATCTATAACGCCTCTTAAAAATACTGTAAAGATCTGTCGTTCTTCAATAAATTTTGTTGGCGCTACTTCTAATAAATACCGAATTTACTGAAGCATCTTTGATCTGATTGCAACAAAACTTCACAAGATTGTTCATGGCATTGCCTACGTATGCATATGTTTTTTTTCAATAAATGCCATCTCTCATATAGTTACATCCTCCATGACCTTAAATTTAGCAAAATCACTTTTTCCGCGCTACTACGACAGAAATAACTGACAAGAATACTAACAAACCCGAAACTTTTTTTTCGCAGACTTGTTGCCTTTTATGAATTTAGAGTTTACCAAATCAAGTCTAAAACAAATAAAGCAACAATGCAAAATAAATCAAAATAAAGTTACCCAATCTTTTCGTAGCGGGGCGTGATTAGACAAATTAGTTACTAAAATGAATAATCAACAGAAATGTTCACAAATAAAAGATAGAAAATTTCCAAATTTCTAAAATGTCTGTATTCTACAGTTGTTAAAAAAGGAAAAAAAATATCAATTATCTCTAACTTTTTGAACAGAGTGAATACACACTGAATTTCTCTTTTGCCTTCTTCTTGTTTCTGTAGTAGGAATTAAGTTTTTTTTTCTGCGAATAAGATTCTAAATTTTTTCCGGGCGTTAGAAAGATCTACGTATTTTTGCAGCGTAAAGGTAAAATGCTTCCGACATTTTTTTATTTTTCTGACCTTTAACAAGGCAGAAAACACCTTTTTACCCATAAAGAACATCTTGTCTGACTAACATGAGCGTTGAAAAAAGGTCCGAATTGGCAAATTGCGAGCGTTGGTTCCAGAACATGGAAAAATGACGTCAACAAACGTTTTTTGTTGGCAAGAAACAGTCCAAATGAACCAATTTGATGGTCTGACCATTTTCATGTTTTTTATCGAATACATATATTAATTGACATGTCATTATATTAAAGTATTTATATTCATTAGATGAAATTTTCTTGTCATTGTTATTAAGTATACAAAAAGAGACAACCTCCAATTAAGAATTGAATGCATTAATTTAAAGTTTCATTGGGGTATGAAGGTGTTGATCGAATCACACTTCAGTTGAAAATTTGCTTCTGGTCAACACTTTCATACTTTAAAATAATATATTCAGTTCTTTCAATTACATATCAAGTATGAATTTACCGAAAGGAAAGTACATCATGTACATTTTACAGGTTCAATTCTTTACAAATTCATCCGCCAAGTGTTAACAAAAAGTCAAATATATCATGAGAATTACAAGTTCACGTTGATATACCACGTGATCGATGTTCGCCTATCAAATTGACGGATTCTAAATGAATGTACATAAAATTTAATTATTTTTGAAAACATAAAAAAATGCTTTCATTTTAGTTCAATTCCGAGCTGTTGGAATTCGTCCAAATCTGAAGCCAGTAAGAGCTCCTTTTGATATCGTTATATACGTGAGTACATGTTCTATTTATGTACTGCATTTTTAAATGATTGTATTGGAAGAGATGTGAATGATATTAAAATTCAAAATAGATTTAATCAATTACACAGGTTAAATGATTGAAAAATGATTTTTTTCGAAATTTTATATGAAAGTAATAAGCTGTATGTAATACTGGAAGCAAGACTTAACTTGCTACCAAAAATTGTAGACTGGGTGGAGAATAAAAATATAAAGTATCAAGGTCCATTCAATATATTTCGAAAAAGAGCACGTCCCCTTCACTGTTAATGTGTCCTCAGTTTTTACAGTCCTTGACCGTTGTAGAAACAATTGTTCTCCTCGCAATTGCCTTCATTCATTTTTTTAATTAAATTTTTTTAATTAAGTCATGGAAAAAATACTAATCAAAATATCCTGATATACATTTTGTCTGTCTGGTAAAAAAAAATCAGTATTTGAACTTAACATGCTTAAGAATAATTGTAATTTTTGTCTTTTTTATTATTTGTATTAAATGTTCATGGAAAAGGATCCAAATAGTAACAGAATTAAACAATTTCTTGGATTACGATCACCTTTTGGTGTGGTTGGTGGAGATTTGCAACTATCTTCCCTTACAACGTATGGATTATGGCGGATTGAAGCAAAGCAGTTGGTATGTTAAACTATCTTAAGGTTTTCGTTATCTTAATTGTGTGCCATTATATTATACTTTTCTACAAGATTATGCATATCCTTCCCTAGCAAAGATACCTCCATGAATTTTTGAATCAAAACATGGGATGTTGTCTCCTTGACATTTACCCAATTTCCTTTCTTTTTCATTTATATGTACAATGCGTCAAGTATATCGTATATTTACATCATTATCTCAATATGAACTGCTGTTCGATATTGAGATAGTTAAAGGGATGCCAAAATAAGGGCCATGAAAACCTTTCAAAAAGTGGCATTTGCATATTTGATCATGCGATGCCAAAATTCTGAATTGTTTTCTGAACATTTTAAAAATGATAAAGTTAAGATTGACTTTTTGGTCCCGAGTCGGAACTAAAAATTTTAAAGTCGGAACAGGGACTATATGTACCTAACGGGATACGACTCTTCGCGAAATGCCAACAGAGCTACGTCTTCGGGTAAATCTAGTATTATTTTTTATCGATATTTTCGTATTTTCGAATATGGTAAAAATGGAAGAGTTGACGGACGGAAATCTCCGAAAATTTCTATTTTTTTACAAAAATGTCATTTATTTGAATCGTTTTATAATAAGAATTTTTTACACTGTGTATCAATTACATGTATATAACTGTAAATAAATGTATTCGTGTATCTTAATTCAAAAAGAAAAAAAAAAAAAAATTTAAAAATTATTTAAACAATCTAAGTAAAAAAGTGGTTCTTTATAACCGATGTCGTAATTAGTGTTCATAGATTAATAATTTTATTTTTTAATAAAATAATTATTTTACTTTCTTTTATATGAAATGATTAATATGATTAATATCCATTGGGTTGCTTGGGCTTGGTAGTTATTGTTTTTGAAAGAAAACTCTTGGTTTATGAAAACGTAACATTACACATATCTCCTATTATAAGCTTGACTACATGAAACTGAGAATCAGAACAAAAAATGGTACGACGTCTGCAGATAGACACGCAACTACCGCAAAGTAGTGCATTTTTGTAAATTTTCATTGTTTTGATGACGTTTGAATTTAAAGAGAATAAGCTACGAAAATGTAATTTAAAAACAAAATGATCACCATACATATATACTAACTTCAAACCCTCAAAATTCAGTTAAAATACACACAGTATTTTCAGAAAAGTGCATTAAAGATTAAACATACATCGCTTTTTAGATAAAAGTAACATTTACAAGATAGGACGAGTCAGAAAGAAGCTTACCCCATCGCAATAGTGCCTGTGGCAGGAATGTTTTACATCTTAACAAAATGATTACCAAATAAAAACATAAACTTCAAACTCTAAAAAAACAATTAAAATACACATAAACTTCGTTAAAGTGCATTAATATTTTCAAACAAACATTGCTTTTTTTAGAAAAAAAGTTTCATTATAAGATAGATCGAGTCAGAAAGAAGCTTTCCCCGTCACAATAGTGCCTATGGCAGGAATGTTTTTCATCTTTACAGATTGAATACCGAATAAAAAGACAAACTTCAAAACACATGTCAAACCCTCAAAAATCAGTTAAAATACACATAAACTTCGTTAAAAGGCATTTTCAAACAAAAATTGCTTTTTAGAAAAAAAAAGTCACATTTATCAGATAGGAGGAGTCACAAAGAAGCTTATTCTGTCACAATAATGCATGTGGCATGAATTTTCTTCATTTTGTCAAAATGATCGCAAAATATAAACAAAAACTTCCATTTCCCAAAAATCAGTTACAATACACACAAACTTAATAAAAGTGCATTAGAATTGTTAAACAACATTGGTTTTTAGAAAAAAGTTACTTTGATATGATAGCACAAGGTAGAAAGAACATTTCCCTGTCACAAATTGAATGTGAAAAGAATTTTTTTCGTTTCCACAGAAAATATATACACAAAATTCAAACCCTCACAATTAAGTAAAAAAAATCAAAACTTAACAAAAGTATATTTCTATTCATAAATAACGTTTAAGAAAAAGTGACTTGTTTGTGGGAAGGCAAGCAAATGCGGCGATAACTCAATCATTCGAGGCAAGGTTTCGATGGGGATATTGAAAAAATCGCAACTCGAAAAATCCCTAAAATTTGCAAAATATTTTTTTGAATTTTACCAGCGCGAAGAAAAATGGCGCCACTAAAAAACAAGATCGCAAACAAAGACTTTACTAGAAGAATGAAATAAAAGGGACAACAGGAAACACCTACAAGGGCTGAAAATTACGGTGCATTTCATTTGCGCACTTTTGCATATCATTTGCGCACATTTTTCATTTCATTTCCGCACATTTAACATTTCATTTGCGCACTTTCTTTATTTCATTTGCGCACATTTTGCTATTTCATATATGCACATTTCTTTGTTTTGTTTTTTGCTGAACTCTACCTTTTCCGTAAGCTGGACATTAGTTCTTTGACCTCTGCTTACCATTGGAAAGTGGAAATAGAGTGTCTTTTCAAAATAATTTTTATCTCTGAACCTCTGAATTTTTCGTATGTGCTAATCATAAAATCAATCTTCATTCTCTGTTCACGTCTTGGAACTGTCTTGGCTTCACTTCCCCATTTCTTGGTGGAAGATGTCGTCTGAATATGTAAAATAACATCTAAATACAAAGAAGGAGTATGTGCTGTGTGTAGAACCGTTCATTGAAATGCATGTGTAAGGCATATTTTCCATTGGTTGTTCTACGCGAATCTTGTGTTGTTCCATATGATTCTAAGTGAAGGAGTATTTGCTCGTAAGGACGGTGGAAATAAAGCCTCTGGTTGAATTTAGGACACGGCAACTTAGTCTGCAGACTGTTCATCGTTTATCACAAAACAGTCATCCACCTAACCGGTCTCCAGAAAAGATAAACTAAAGCAATTTAATGATATCACATGGTTCATTTTTGTACTGTTCATTCAGTTAAAGTTGTTGATTTTTTCTAAACTTATCATGAAATTTTACATTTAACTTTTGGGTGTATGTTATAAAGGTGTGAACAAAATAAATATGCGCAAATGAAAGAAACTTTGTGCGCAAATGAAATATTAAAATTTGCGCAAATGAAATGGCACCTAATCTCAAAAAGTGCGCAAATGAAATGCAGCCGAAAATTATAATTACATGCCACAATATGCTAGGGAACTACACAGAAAAAACAAAAATAAGACAAAAGACAAACGTAAACAACGATAGGAACTCGGGGCAGCAGGACTTGGTATCGGCACTAGCAAAAGCCAGCGGTAGGGTTAAACCGGTTCATGGTTTTTAGTCTTATCCCTTTAGCTGTATATAGTCCCTGGTCGGAAAAGACGTTTTGGATTTCCTTATATCTAAAAAAACATTTGTTTCTTCTAAAAACCGATATCGTTTTATGCAAAACATCGGTCGGTTATCTCCCTTTACCAAGTTTAATTGTTAATGTCTAGATAATTTGAATTAACATATCAATGGTCTCTTTTGATATTGAAATTAAAAAAAATATCTCCACTTTGACCATATATGACTATCTTGGACAAGGAGATAACCTACTGATGAATATCTCTTTTTTTCTCAAATACTTTGAAAATAATGAAAAAAAAAATCGCCCCTATTTTTGAAAAATTCATGTTTAAAAATAAGCTGCGACAACCATTTCACTTGAAAAAAATCTTTTTGGGAAGGTAATAAAAATGGTTAATGTGGAGTAATCTTAATTTTGGTAATATATGATCAAAACGTAAAAATACTTGATACTGCCTCAAAAAGAAGTGTTCAAACAGCGTCACCTCAAATAATTTTTGATCGTTGCATTTCTTTACATTTCATTTACTTTTTGGTGAATTAATTTGTTTTGACCAATTTTACGAACACATTTTAAAGGAAAATTTTGACCTGATATATGAACATATTAAACATCAGCGTTTTACAGACTAGAGGTATTTCCCCTGGAAGTTGAACACTCCCTTAAAAATGATAATTTAGTAGACATCTGTATCCTGATAAGTAAAGGGGGTGCCCTATCTGAAGTTGATTGAAAAGGATACTTTGTCATTAATTTTCACACCTGCTTTCATGTCTATTCTAATTCAAATTTATTTGCCAATATCCGCACTCTAAGTCACTATAAAACGTCTTTGGTAATTTGTGTTATATCATTCTCATCATATCAATGATCACACACCAAAACTGTTACAGTAGTAGGATATCGTCCACACGTTTGCAGTCGTGTATGCTTGTGTAATGCGAGCTTACAAAAACATATGATACAACTCTTTTACAAATCTGTCAATACATATAAGTAGTATCCTATAAGCTTTTAAGCTTTTACTTTAACACAACTATAGTAAGTTTGACTTTGATTATACATGATTATCAAACATGGTGTATATATTGTATTTCCAGATACCAAAGCTCCTCCTGTTTTACTTTTGTCTTTTGTCTTTCAATTCTGTTCTTGTCATAAAGTTCTCTGGCGTATCGCATCCTGATATTTTAAATTTAAACAATTTTTGGTTGATCTTTTTTTCTTTTCTTCTTGTACAATATAGTTTTTTATATGTACACAATGCACTACAAATAGTATTTTCTTGTAACTATTGTATTTATTTCATTTGTTTTACCTAACAACAAACTGAACTTATAAAGAAAGGGAAAAGACTATGTTCAAATTATTGCTATGATGTATTGATTTTTGCTCGAAAATAAGAATGGCGAATTTTTGAATATTTTTTCCCTTATAATGTTGATATTTTTGCAGAGGGAAACTGTATCAAAGACATTTGAGGTCAAAGAATTCGGTAAGTTACTTTTAAATGATCATTTAATTAAAATTTTTAAGATATTTTTTGCGCAAAAAGCTAAAATAGTAAAAATAAAAGCTTTAGAAAGCTTAAATGGAGTCGGCATGAGGTTTCAAGCATGCAAATTTTAAAATGTGTCATTTGTTTAAAGGTAAATAGGATTATGTACAATATTAACAGTAGGCAAATGTTAGTACTCTTTATGTGGTCAATTCAATTCGTATATTCAACTTACAATATTCATATATTCACATTTTTATATCTTTTCTAAATTCAACATACTGAATTGGATGCCTCGGCGAATGAATACAGAAGTAAAAAAAAACAAAAAGGAAAAGAAAAATTCTGAATTAAAGAGAAATCGAAAAACATGCCAATTCTGATAGACATGTAACACAAATGCACATGACGAAGGCGAATGAAACAAGAAAAAATGAATAAGAAAGTTGCAAAACTAAGACAATAACTATAATTTATATGTACCTTTAGAATTAATTGGAAGCATTTTTATTTTCTAGCATTTTTAGGTTTTATGATATTCTATCTAATTAGTTAATATATATCAAATTATTAGATTAAATTATATTAAATCATTATACTTGCATGCAGATCTATTTACCATAGGAGGACCTTATTGAATGTATTTGTCACCTTTTCTTGATAGTAAATAAACTGCGTTCTCGTTTTTATGAAATACCAGAGACATATAATACCTACGTAAATATCAAGTATTTGTATGCCCCCAGATCGAGGATCGGGGTATTTTGTTTTTGTCCTGTCTGTCCGTGCGTCCGAAACTTTAACCTTGGCTATAACTTTTGAACTATTAAAGATAGACTTATCATACATAGCAAGTGTATAGATCTAGTCAAGATAAACATTAATATGCCCCAAAAAATTAGGTCAGGTCACAGGTCAAGGTCACAGAGGTCAGACTTTAAGTCTTAGATTCCATTTTCATATGTTTTGTATGTAAAGAAAGATAACTCTAACAAAAATATCAAGATTGCATTTTTCAAATATCAAACTAATACAAGTGGTGCTGGTTGTAAATGTAGTGTTTCACAAACACATATTGTTATTGTATAGTATTGTAAGTATAAGGAAGCGAAGCATAGAAATATTCAGGTCTTATAATCTGTTATAAAAACATAATTGAAAATTTTTACACAGTCTCATATCAACTCCAGCAGGGTGCGTCGACAGGGTTAGTGACTTCTCTTATGAAAGCATTAGAACTGACGTTTTTTAGAGAAATGCACGAGATTTGATTGAAAAGATTGAGTTCCAGAAAAAGCTATAAATGCACATACGATACTTGATTAAGATATCGCTGAATCACAACCTATCTCATTATAAGGGGGCTGGAAAGAGTCCTCCGTAAAAATGCAATTTTTATTGAGCTATATTGCAAATATGCCTGACTCTTGGTTCAACAGAAATTTTCTTCGAGAATACAAAAAAAACAACCTGCGCATGAGACGTGATTTTGCAGTTAACTTGCATGATTACTTGAAAGAGTTACCGCCTTCCGGAAACTCCTTAAATATAATTGTTATTAGATTCGGGTAATAACACAATTATAGAACAGAGTGGTCAAGAGCCGAAATCCAGGAGACAAAAAGACAAATCAGGTGGAATCCACCGGCAAAATTGTCGACTGCAATGGTCCCGACTTGGTACAGGCATTTCAAAACAAATGGAGGGTTAAACTGGTTTTGTTTGTTCGCCAAACCTCCCCTTCCACCGTGGTAGTGTCTGGTAGTAACTCAAAAGCAATTGTCACTGAAAGGTTGTAGACAGTCAAAGAAAATGGTCATCCCAGTATTAAGCGAAGAAAGAATCTTGAATCAGAGTTCGGATCGAAACTTCAGTTTTTTTTTCCACAAAGCACTGATGTCTATTAAAGAACTTTTAATTATATTTCAGTTCTACCAAAATTTGAAGTGGGGTTGTTTGTACCATCACTACAACTGACAACAGACAAACACTTTACCTTTACTATAACTGCAATGTAAGATTTTTTAATTACCGTCCTCACCATGTTAACTCCAAAAGGTTTTGACATAGTTAATTATTATTGATGCATGTTTAATGATACATTTGAACTTGCATGTTTCAAGAAAGATATTTAATTATTGTTGAAAACTGAAACGCAGTATACGAAATAAGAAAAAGCTTCAAAACATGACTCTAAAAAAATGAGTTTGAAGCAATTCCTGAAAAAACATTAATTCATATGAATCTAACAATTTTTGAGCGATAAATTATGCCATGTTGATCACATTAAATTGAATTATATATCTAACCTATGTTATTATCATATGCATATAAGGACCCATTGAAAAACAACGGTCACACTTTCATTGGTTAGTATTGAAATGATGACTACATGGCAAATTTCATGTTTTTTTTACATGATTATATTGTGAACTGGTGAATATGATGTTTTTACAAAACGAAATTTGCATTTACCGGTGATCGAAATCAAATTTTTCAAATCTTAAAGGGAAATGGATGCATTAAAAATATTCTATCAACCTTTCATAAAATCAATTTTTATTATGACTGGAAGTTCCCAAAGTATGAGGCTATTTATAAAACAAATCTAACTTCAACTTAACTGGAAACAAAGATAAGAAAACATGTTAACGAAACTTCGGTTTATTTGATATCAGAGGAGTTTTACGATAACATCGATCTTTCAAGTATAAACTAAAAACAGAAGCTTTCACACCCAAAATCTCAATATCTGAAATAAAATAAATGACCCGAAATGACAGTACAGGGTCTGCAAGTCAGTCTCGACATGTGTCATCGAAATATCACGAGAAATCCCGCCAATAATGACGTCTCAGGATTGTGACGTTCAAATGTTTTGCTTGAAACGTCAATTGTTTGCGTTAAAAGTTCAACTTCAGGGTAAAGTTTATGCGCCTGGAAATTTCAAAATTCAACTAGACCTACAGATTATATTAGTTAAAGGTAGAGTTGACTCCTTAGATTCATAAAATACTTAAATTTAGATATTATTAGAGGATGCCAGATAAATCGCGGTTAAACTTTAGTGATATGGCTCTGCACACAGATCTGCCGAAAGCGTCCCCTTGTAGTGGATAAGGCGCAAAGCTATACTGTGGCAGAAACGACCGACATACAAAATGATGTTCAAATTTGGACGGACGAAAAAAAAATGACAGCTATGTGATTCGAATGTGATCCACAGTTTAAGCTTTTAGAAATAAGATTAGACTAACACTCAAAATCAACAATGCAAGATGAAAATAGATGTAAAAAATCGATTGTGAATTCATATACGACATTAAAAAAAAATCTAGAGGTATTTACATTTACCTGTGATCGAATAAAGTTTATCAAATCTTAATTCCTGTATCAACTTGTACAAAAACAAATAGCATTGTATAAATCGTTTGGACTAAGGTTAAAAAAACCCCAAAAGTCATATTTAAATATAGTTTTATAAGAATATGAAAATATGTAATTTTTACTGTAATTCACTATCAAAAGAAAAACAATATCATCAAAAGTATAGAATTTTGAAACAATTTAAAAACCGAGGACTTAAAATTCAAAACGTAATATAAAACCGACATCGGATTAATGATCCGTACTGCATGTATTTTGTAAATATTTTGTTAATTATTAATTAAGAAATCAATGATAATAAGACCGAAGGAATTGTCAATCTACACTATGGTATCAAACTTATACATGAAGTTCAATTAATTGATTTGTTGTTCAAATGCCATGACGGCTAGAAAATCGGACTTCGTTTTTTTAGTAGTATAGATAAATTTCAAATGGTGGGTTTCCGACAACCCCTGTCTTCTAGGCTAGTTATTCAATCAATGTTCATCGGTTAATTGACAATAAAGATGCACAATACAGAAAATGTAAGGTTAATTTGAGATTTGTAAACTACAATTTCCGCAAATCATGTTTCTTCAAAGCCAAAATATCAAACAGCTGAAGCACACTCCTTCACATGCATTAAACGTATTTAATGTGATTAGAAGACTGTATATTTCCTCGTGAACGATTAAATGCAACTTACAGTAATCTCTAATTTAAGTAATATTGCGAAACTGACAACACATTCGTCTTATTGCGTTGTTATATTTATAAAAGGGTGTCCAACCATTTTTGTGAGTACAAGAAGTATATGGTTTCAATCATGTATTTTCATCTTATTGTATTCTCAGGTACACGTTTGGAAAACCAGTGATCGGAGATGTAAACATTAGATTAGGATACAGATGGGCAAGACGGATATCGAAAAAATTCAAGGTGATATTGTTTAAAGTAACGATATTTCGCTCTGTTTCATAAGAAACGAGGTATTCTGACAAATATCTGGGCATAATACAAAGAATGATAATGTTGATTAACATGTGTTTTTCATACTCTGCCTAACGTAGTTGCGTGGTATTATGTGATACTCTCACCAGGCATGGGGTAATGCTAATTAGTAATTGTAATGCCCTGTAATACATTACATTATTACAAAGTAATGCATGTAATTGTAATGCTCCATTTTCAGCATTACATGTTATTGTAATATAATGCATTACAGTTTCAAAAATGCCTGTAATTTAAGCATTACATGGCATTACATAGCATTACTTTTTTACTTTGAAACTTTGGGTAAAGCTTTCCAACTATAAAAATTTGCTTAAGTGAAATGTATTGGATCTCCATGTAAATTTTGAACATTGTTTTTCTCTTATATGTGTCTACTTTGCACCTTATCTAAAAATAAAAAAAAGTAAAAAAATATTTTGTATTCATTCAGAAATTTTATGAAACACATTTAATTTCAATTCTATATTGAACATTTTTATCCTTATTTTAAAAAACAAACACAAGCTTGTAGTGATCAAAGTATTATTAGTTCAAAGTAAAATGATTGTCACATGTGAAACTCTTAATTAGTTAACATTTCAATTAATTCCTTTCCTTTGACAAGTGGATCTATGGCTTAAAATGGTGTTAATTAAAGTGTCAGTTATAAGAAACCGACCATGAATATATATGTGTAGGAAACTAAACAGAACTTTTTTTTCTTAAAAACTATATATAAAGTCCATTCTTTAAATTTTGAAAAGAACACATGAACTTAACATAAATTATGTAGTAAAGGTTAAATAATTAACAATGAAGGGATATGGAGTAAATGCAAATGAGACAAAATCTCTACAAATACATGGTAAAACACAGCAATGGAACAACGCTTTTATTGTTGTTCTTCATCTTGAATAAGCCCATATTTATCTCCCTTAACCCTTAACGCTTAATTTTAAATTGTAAATTTCAAAATTGTTCGTGAAAAATTATGAAAAAGGAGGGAAAATATAAACTACAGAGATAATACAGTATATGAATTACATATTAATGCACCAAATTACACAAGTACAGAAATTTCAACTAGGAGTATGGATCTTTCACTTGTAATCTTTTAATTAATCTGCATCATTTTCAGGAGAAACAATACAATCAGTTTAAAAAATTTGGTCTTTTTCCTGCTACATAAACATGTTCACAGTATTCACTGTAAATAAATAAATTGCAAATGCGTGATTAACTGTTTCTTTTCTTGATAAAATTTGATAAATGTAATGTATAATTTAATGCATTACTTTTGTAAAGTAATTGTAATATAATGCATTACTTTCAACAATTAAAGTAGTTGTAATATAATGCATTACTTTCGACAATTGATGTGATTGTAATTGTAATATAATGCTAAATTTTCAAATGTAATTGTAATATAATGCTTAATTTTCAAATGTAATTGTAATATAATGCATTACATTGCAGTGTAATTCGCCCCAAGCCTGACTCTCACTCGTATGTCTGTCTGTCCGTCGACCCCTGAAGGGATGCGACTGATAACTTGTGAACGGAATAATATACATGCTTTCACACACATACATACATACATAGATTTTACAAGTTGTTGAACACCTTTAAGAACTTTTATAACAGATATGAAAATTTAATATCTAAATATGGCGTTACTCGCAAACAGCTTATTACTAAGGGCATTTCTAATACTCGTTTTTACGGTAATGTTGTTTAAAATGCCAGAAACTAATTAAAAATCCAGAAAAGCTGGGACGTAACTTCTTTACGTAACAGGGGATATTGACAAGATACATTATATGTACTCTGCTTGCATCCGTTAAATTAGCTTTGAGATCTAGTGACCGGAAAATTTTACATACATACTGGCCTCTCACTGATACTGCTGATGTCTACTGAAATATATGATGATTCTTGACCAAATCCTGCGGAAAGTTTTGTGTTTGACTTTTCTCTCGTAGTGCGACAGTGTTTTACCAGCAAATTAGCCTCCTTTAGCTAGCCGGCAGATTAGCTACGAGCACCCCTTGACCCATCTTTCACAATTACGTATTGACATATTCTCTCCTTTCAAGATTGTGGTCATGGAGTTAGTAGTCTACCTGTATTGGTTTTTGCGTATGTTTACTAAACTATAGGGAAACGGAACAGATATCAGGAATGTTTGGGTACTCATAAACCGGTTTAACTCTACCGCTGCCTTTTGCTAGTGTCGGTACCAAGTCCAGCTGTTCCTATCGTTGTTTACGTTTGTCTATTGCCTTATTTGTGTCTTTTCTGTGTAGTTCCCTGGCATATTGTTGGATGTAATTATCAGCCATTGTAGGTTTTCCCGTTTTCCCTTTTATCTATTTCAAACTTGTCATGTAACTTGTTCACCACAAAACTCATGTCGAGTTCGAACATGGGTTGGGTTAAGGGGTCCATGGGGTTCTCGAGTTATGCCTTTTGATACATCTGAATTTTGTTAAACGTGGCGGGGTATCATGTAATGCACCATTACTATTCTTATGCAAAGATGATTTCATCACATGCTTTAATAATAAAAAAGTGGTAATTTTAACCTCACTTACTATTTAAAAAAGTGTCTATCACCGGAAGCAGTGTTTGTCTTCCCAAAAACCTATCTATTTGAAACAGACATTACTTAGCAGGGTTATTTCTTTTAAATACTGTGATATTATTATGCGTTATATGTAGGGAGATTTGTAATTGTTTTAATTTTTTATCATCATCACTAGAAGATATGTTTTAATCTTGTTTGGCCATTTTGACCTTATCAAAATCTTGACAGGCTTAACACAATTTTGATAAGACAGTGTAAGATTATAAGTTGGTTTACAAGATAATTGATTTCAAGGACGATCAAGACGTGTTAAGATAGTTTAAGATAAAACAAGATCAACTTGTTAATTGCGTTCAAGAACGATCAAGACGAATTAAATTTGTTAAGATCAAATAAGATCCCGATTTGATCTTGTTTGATCTGGACAAACGTAACAGTTCTTAATCGCCCTTGAACGAAACAACGGCAGTAGAATACCGAAGGAACAAAGGGGTGAAATTCACAAAAATCGAAGTCCACGAAGTTATCTTGTTTGATCTTGATAAACTGAACAAGTCTTGATCGTCCTTTAAAGCAATTATCTTGAAATACGATTGAATATCTTACAGTCTTAACAAAATTTTGTAATCTTTTCAAGATCGTGATAAGATCAAAATGGCCAAACAAGATTATAACATATCCTCTAGTGCATACTGGTATCTTTCTTCTGCCAGCCGACAATCAACTGAGGCAAAATGCATGTTTTATACTTTAATGTTTATTTTGAAACATAATTTAAATTTTTTTTCAAAATGTAAGAAATAATTCAAAGCAGGTAGAGAATATCAATTTCATTCTTTCAGATATCGGGCAAAGCTACGATAAGAATTTTAATGAGAGAAGTACAGCCCAGATTAGGAAACTACATACCCATTTTTGCAGAAGTTACAGAAACAATAACTGGAAACAAAGCAAACGTAACAGGACGTGCTAGAATTTATACATATCCAGAGAAAATGCAATTCTCAGACAGCCAGCCAAGAGTATTCAAACCAGGACTGGACTATACATATATTGTACGGAAGTTTATTCTGTTTAAAAGTTTCTTTTTAACGTTATATATTTTCATGAAAAACGCATACTTAACTTTCATAAGGGCGGAATTTAAATTTCTAATTGCCACAAAGTTTAAGTTCCAAAGGACAAAGTATTATATGTTCTAGAGGTTTCAGACGAGTATAAAGCGTGCCATAACTTAGATGTTTTGTTATATTTTCGAACGAACTATAATAAACAACTAGATTACTTATGACATATACTCCATCTGTAACCTTTGGGTGATGAAATTTTGGTAAAAGTAACAATTTTTCGATTCCATCATGTTGTTTTCAGCTGCTGACGTTTTCAATTTAAACAAAAGCTTGTATACCCAGGCAGTCGTCGAATATCAAGCAGGTAAACATACTGGAATATAACATAATAATTATTTCATCGAATGGGCATTGCATGAGTGGAAAATGATAGTTATTCTCAAATAAAGTAATATTATATGCGAATATTCAAAATATTTGTTCCAATAAAACTTTTGTCATTCGGAATAAGAATATGTTCACACATCAAAATATCAATGTGCTTTAAACACACAATTTAACTGGTAACCTGCTTTCAATTATTGAATTTCATAAAATCGAATAAAACTGTAAGCAAAACAGAAACAAAAAGGGATTGCGATCTTTTTTGCTGAACAGTGTGCTAATTGTGAATTTAAAATAATTTGATTTCAGAATTGTGCGTAAATATCTAAAACATGGACTACTAATTGTAATATATGTTTAGTTAAGACTTACCCTCATATTGAATTTGTTCAGTGAATCAATTCTGAATTTTGAATTTCATCCTCGTAGACGACATTGCGCAATCTTAATATGTTCAATAAATCAATTCTGAATTTCAACTTCCATCCGCGGAAACAACGTTGTGAATCTTGCTTATCTTTTTTAACGACGTTTTCATCGATGAAAGACACACAGATAAATGAGAATACCATGATTTTTTGCAAATCAAACAAAAATAAACGTTATCCAATTAATCACCCGATTTTAACGTGCATTTTTCAGCTACGCGTGACAAACCAGGATGACACCCCAATTAGACCTCCCACTGGAAAAGTCAGAATCACAGTTTATTACGACGTACGCATAAACGTCACTCCGAAGCAAAAGTTAGAAAACCAATTTCAAGAAGAAAGGCGATTTGAACCAAGATGTCCACCTCTTCCACGAACGGAGCAAAAATTGCTGTATAGCAGACAGGAAAATATTCCAAAAAGCGGTGTTCTGGTTCTAAAGGCATCATTTCCAAAAGAGGCAGTGAGAGCTAGAATTCAGGTGACTTGAACTTTTGTCTTATTTTAGTTTTTGAAAAATTTAGTTTACGGACGAAATCCACGTTAGTGAACTTTGTAAAATAAGAAGTTAATATTCATTGCTTTTCATTGCAAATTTGCATGCAATAATCTAGGCAATATTTATTTGCATTCGAAAAATAACTGTGTTTCGAGTGCGCATCCGTTATGGCTTGCCTATCTCTAGGCTACTGATTGTTGAATTTCGATTAGAATATGAAAGCTTATTAGTAGTGTTCATATAATTAATTCTTTTATTGTTTGATAGAATCAAAACCTGTTAAAAACTAAATGATTTAAAATTTAAGGTGTAGAACAATATATTGAATACATATTATTTTTTATAGGCAACATATAGAAGAACTGCAGCATATTTATATCTTCAAAGGGCTGGATCTGCAAGTAACAACTTTATACAAGTAACAATACCAGATGGTGCAAAAGCAGAGGTATGTAAGAAATAACTAAATACCGAAGTTACTGTGAATTTACTTTCTGCATATGCGCATTTCGACAACTTATGTCTCATCAGTGCAGATAAAATCTAAACGTTTGGAAGACCATAAACTCAAAAATGTTTAAAAACTGATAGAGAACAAATAACCAATATGATCTAAATGTGAAGCCAAAATCAGCTAAGGAAATAATCATTAGTTGTGATTTTGATGTCAAGTTAAAAAAATAATGAAATAGCGGTACAAATGGAAAGCATAGGCGTATGCATACAAACGAAAATACTGATGCAATATTTCTAATAAAATAGTATAATGATTTTTACTGAACACCAACAGAAACGCACCACAAACGTGTATTTCTTTGTTTTCTTAAAATTCAAAAGTTACTATCTCTTCATATACATGTTCTTGTTAGAACATGTTGAATTTTTTGCAAATTGTATCTGTCGCCATTTTAAAAAATTCTGAAATGAAATAGAGAATTGTGATATATCAATTTCAATTTCTAAAAAAATCAATTCTTAGTGCTGAATAATACAAAAATACCAAAGTTGCAAAAATGAACAGTAAATTTAGTTATGCTGTACACGTGTTTCAAGGAGTAACCTCTCATCAGCAGCATTAAAATCAAATATGGAGAGCCAAAATCAAAAAAATGTAAACAAAGAAGTACTCATTACCAAAAATATCGAAATAGGAAGCCAAATCCAGTACTAAGGACATCCACCGAGTGCCATACACGGAATGAAGCCGTAGTATTTCTAAAGGGTTAGAATTTTGATAAAACGATACATTGTAAGACATGGATAGAAAGAACTTCTTTGGCAACTCTAGTCAATAAACTTAAGAAAAGATCATTTTACAGATAGCAATTCTTTGACTTTTGCTTTCGCACACTTTCCATGGTAATTGTTGATGCTGCTTCATAACAAAATTTGTTTTGGCAAAATTCGGCTTATTTGTTTCAGACCTTTTAAAGGAGTATATACAGTGAAGTGGCATATATGTCCCGTAAAATTAAGACCATTACATTTAATAAAATCATGTCTCAAAATATAATTCAGTATATAATAAACTAAGACAGGTTTTGCCCAAGTCTTTTTTGTTTGTAGATTAAAATAACTCTAAAATTCGACAAATATAAGCATTTTCACAAGAATGGACTACTCTTACATATTTCAGTACAGGAAACATACAGCGCATGCCTGTGTCGATGATATTTTGGCATGAAAAGGTGGTAATTTTGTATACTGTCAACATATCGAGAAATATAATTTGCACAACTTTGAGCTTTATGTTTCCTGTGCCAAAACATGATCACAAATTGATAAAAATTGGTTGAGTTTTGGTAAACTTGAAAATACATGATATTGGTGACGTCACAATCAGGATTCAATGACGTAACAGCAACCATTGACTTGAGGTTTGATTTTTAAAAATAATATATGAACTGTGATGTACATAGTAAAATCAAAAGGAAAACTTTGTTTGAAAATATAGCTAACTCTGGGATCAAATATGCCTCTTATCGTTCATACGCCTCTAATAAGGATATATTAGGAATCGAAAAAGTGTAAATACTACAGAAGCTGAGCAGCATGAAGTATGTAATCCGTTTCTTCTGATGTTCAGTATATATTTAAGAAAAAACTCAATATTTCTCCAGAAGTAGTTTGTCTACAGATGAAATATGAAATATAATTATTAATTAAAAAAAATAGACTGCTCCTTAAATCTTGTATCTATCGCCAGCTGACCTATAGGAACTATGACTTGATGGCAAGTTGATGCAAGGAAAGGATTAAGGCTCTATACAAATGAAAATGTATGCGCAATTTTTTTTCCTATGATATCTTAACAACATTGACTTAAAAGTATTTTCATGTTTATATGTGTTACAGTTATACAAATGCTTCTAATTTGAGCAAAATAGTGGTTATCTGTAAAGGTAAAAGTTTAAATTTTCTTGTCATAATATTTCAGCCTGGAAAACGACTACGAGTTTCAATAAAAGGGACAGAAGACGTTCGTATTTGTTATTATAAGGTAAGAAGGTCTTAAATTTTAATATTGCATTTTTTTTTGGAAAAAAGTTTGTTGATCTAACATTATATTGTATTAGAGGAAGTCAAAATCTGTCAAATATTTAATTTCTATGTTTGTCTTTGTTTTTTGTGTTTAAGTATAAGAAATATGGGGTATTCTGAATATGATATACATCAATGAATTCGAACAAGAACATGCTCATCAAATGAGTAACACATTGGAAACAAAAAGAGGTCACTTAAATATAGCAACAATGAATTACGATCGTAATAAATTTTGGTGTTCTGTTTTGGTCAACATAACTGTTTTCAAGTACATATACAAGGCACACCAATCAAATATCGCATTACACAAAGTTATCTTGAACGAATCAATGACTCAGATATGTTTAAATCAAAGGCAGAATCAAAAATTAATTTGCTTGAATTCTTTTCTACAGTTAATGACGTTGGAACTGTGGTCTTTACTTGAATATAGTTTAGTTACGACACGTGATAGATGTAAAAGTTGCTTATTGAATTTTAAGTCGGGAAAACAACAACAATGAAAGGTACATTAATCGAGTATTCAAACTCTAAATCTGAAAACCTTAACAATACTTTTCAACTTCAAAAACATTTATGCAATTAACTTCGTGAAAAATGGCGTCAAAGGCTTTTTTTCTATGTAGATGTTTGAAGTAAATTAAAAAAAATCATCTCTCAAAGAAAAGCGCTATTGAGTTATGAGATGTACGGAATTTCTACATAAAATTATTTTTAACAGATATTATCTAAAGGAGGTTTTGTTTCAAAAGGACGATTTAACCCATGCATAAGACAAAATATTGAAAGCAACTTTAATATCCGAATTACTTCTGCAATGGCTCCCAAAGCTACACTACTAGTTTATTATGTACGACGAAGTACTGGAGAGGTTGTTGCAGCTTCTTTAACTTTCACCATCGAGGATGTATTTCAAAATAAGGTAATATATTTCTAAAAAATATTCATTTTCGAACATTTTTGTTTATAGTACATTTGTTTGAAGTTATACCGAATATGATTATTTTCATGAATTTGATTATTCTTTAATATTTTTCATTGAATTGTCATAATTTCCAGATTGTTAAAAATTAGGAAGTTTGGCTTACACTTTATTCATTTTCTGTTAATACATAAAAAAAACGGTCACCACCTTGAGAACAATGTTGATGATATAATACATTGAGCCTACAGCGAGGAGTTTAAAGTTGTGAAAATATGTCATTATTTACTTTCATGAAAACATAAGAATTTTTTGTTGTAAAATATGATGTCATCTTTTTTGACTTTCATGAAAAACGAAAAAAATGAACCTTAATTATTACATGTAAACACAAGAAATATGGACAAAAGTTGCAGTGTCATTACAAACGTAAACAGACATTATTCTGTATTTTAAGTTACTAATGTATCATAAAATTAAAACAGTGATTTTCAGCATGTTTAGCACTCATTTTGGACGATATAATGTTGCTTGAATAATTCAGCTTTAATTTAGAAAATAAATCAACGCCATAAAAGAATTACATGTTTACAAAGATAAATATGTAATTATAAGCGGTTATTGTTCATAGGTTGATATACGGTTTAACAAGAGAAGAGCATTACCTGCTGAAAATGTTGAATTAGAAATAACTGCAGACCAATGCTCTCTTGTCAGTGTTCTTGCTGTAGATAAGAGCATTTTATTGCTGAAAACTGGACATGACATTACCGTCGAAAATGTAAGTTTTTGATACTTAAACAATTGTTACTGTCATGGCTTTTTGACAAAGGGTGAAATCGTTTAGAATTCAAAGGTATATCTGCCCCGCAATTCTGAAATTCGGAAACCCATCTCGGAGTTGCAGCTCTTTTCCGTAAAATATTTAAAATTTATGCATTTTTTTTTCAAAAACTTTAAGAAATATATGTGAAGGGAAAATTGGAAAAACAAATAGATCTACCCACTCAGAAATTTTGAAGAAAATCCAAAAGTCTGTTCAGGAGTTATTGCCTGTTTTTCCCAATACAATATGTTTAGGGGTTATCTTCCTTAAAATGTTTAAACAAACCTTCTTTAAATAACTTTCTCCTTAAGTTTAAGAGAACTTTTCCTACTCACAGTTCATTAAGAACATTTATTCCTTCCATAATCAAGAGCAAAAATAAAGAAAAAAAAAAAAAAAAAAAAAAAAAAAAAAAAACGGTTTTTGCACAAATTATTACATTTTTTTGATAAATAATTTCATAATCTTCTTTCATATAACTCTATATTAAGCTTTCTTATCAAGCACATACGCTATTGTAATGCAGCATCTTCAAAGTTGCATAGCCTGCAAAGTCTGAAATAAAAAAAATACCGAAGTTACTGTGAATTTACATTCTGCATATACGCATTTCGACAACTTATGTCTCTTCAGTGCAGGTAAAATCTAAACGTTTGGAAGACCATGAATTCAAAGATGCTTAAAACTGATAATGAGCAGTTTGTGATCTGTATTCATCTTAATTACATACAAAAAATTTATTCATGCGAACCACCAAATGGATTTGAACCATAAGAGACATGGCTGATGCTGATGTAGTGCTGACTAAGTATTATTACTTTAGCGTTTACCTGTCATCCAACACAACCACCTGAGGGGAGCTTAATTTATTACTTGATCCTTTGGAAAGAGCATACAGAAAATTTTTCATCCGAAATAGCTTGGGTAGTTAGAACAAAACTTAATCCCAGTGTATTTTAGAAATTGGACGTTCTTCAAGACTGCCCTTATGAAATCGGGTACCTATGGGAAACATAGTTAAATATTGGAGTACCTCTTAAGATCTTTCCTTTAAATCCATATGGTCGATGGGAAATAAACTGTGGCACAACACTCAAGTCTCTTTCAAATTGTGTCCTGCAGATCCATTCCTTATCCAAGAAAGTAGGCAATATGAGAAATAGTTTATTAAAGATTGATCATATAACATAACGGTTTTTTACATAGTGTGAAAATGAAACCCTTTAACATAGAAGTTTATTTGACTTTATGAATTGGCCATGATCCAGATGAGCGATATAGGCTCTTGATGGCCTCTTGTTATTTTAGTCAATAGAAATGAAAAAGAAGGACGCCCTTGACTACCGGTAATTTTGGAGCCTTATTGAATATATATAACAGGTTCTGTGACTTCCTGTTTTGGTGTATATATATTTAAAACACTTACGTAATATCGGTTTAGATAAGCAATAGGCTTGTAATAATAAAAAATTTTGAAACGGAACCCTAAACTTACTGAAAGTTACCGGAGAGCAATGCCAGATGGTGCTGTGTCTTTTGAGACACTCAATATAGCTAATCTAATGAATGTATTTAATCAGAACATCTCTTGTCCAGTACATCAGCACAGGCTGCACAAAACTGTCTTAACATTTCTACATTTAGAATGAAAAAATCAACTCAAAAGCTTTATGGTCACTTGTAAAAAAAAGTTATGGGTAAGAACCTTTCCTCATCAATTCCTTCGTTGGTAAGCTCTATTACAAACGAAATAGTTGTAAATGGTACCGAAAAGGCAGACATATAAAATAACTACTTTTGTAATGATTCTACTACACGAGAAGAAGGTGTTGATATTCCTATTATTGAAAAAAGAACTAATCAGTCTTTGGACATTGAGGAATTAACGGAGGAAGAGGTGAGGGAAACTTGGCAAAGCTTCGGGAAGTGACTGTGTTAGTCATCATATTCTGAAATATACAACAAGTTGTGTAAGTGTGCCATTGGTTTATATTTTTTATTGTTCCTTAAGATTTTCTAAATATCCAAATACGTGGAAGATTGCAAACATATTTGCTTTTTATAAAAAGGGTGATAAGTCATTAGTTTCGAACTATCGCCCAATCGCTCTTTTGAGTTGTTTGGGTAAAGTATTTGAGAAAATTATTTGTAACCATATACACAATTATCTTTTTGATAATAAGTTATTATATTAATTTCAATCTGGTTTTGTACCTGGTCATTCTACTCTACATCAATTAATTGAAATATATCATAAAATATGTTTAGCTCTCGACTCAAGACAAACATCATGTGTCGTTTTCTGTGACATTTCTAAGGCGTTTGTCAGAGTCACCTCTTGGTAATATGAAAGCCAGCATTCTGCAAGGTTCTGTGTTGGGTCCTTTATTATTTCTTTTATACATAAATGATATTGCTGATGATATCCAGTGTTTGGTTAAATTATTTGCTGATGATAGTTCATTGATGGCTTCATCAACTGACCCTTCTGAGATTGAGAGTAGGTTAAATTAAAAAGATTAAGTCGATGGGCGAATCTATGGTCAGTGGACTTCAACCCCCAGAAGACAGAGTATATGGTTTTTCCTTCCGCAAAAAAGAGCGATCCAGTAAATCTAATATTCAATAACCAAAAAATTAATATGGTCGAAACTCATAAACACTGGGGTATTACCTTCTCTAATGATTGTAAGTAGTCAGTTCATATTGAAAATATATGTAAAAGCGCGAGTAAACAAGTTTTTGTTCTCAGGAAATTAACATATATCCTCAGTAGACTTAATCTAATTAAGATTTATTCAACTTATATACTACCACTTTAAGAATATGCATGTGAGCTTTGGGATGGATGTAACTTGTGATGCGGATAAAATTGACAAACTACAGTTAGAAGCAGCATGAATTATTACTGGGCTGCCGCGTTTTGCCAGCAGGGAATCACTGATTTGAAACTGGGTGGGAAACTCTAAGAGATAGACGTATTCACAGAAAAACTCGCCATGCTTCATAAAATACATAATCAAAGGACTCCTGAATATTTGATCGATTGTCTTAATTGCTATTCAGAAAATATGATTTATAATCTTAGAAATACTCAACAATATAGAAATCCAAGATGTCGTTTAGCCACCTTTCCAAAACCTTTTTTTCGTCTACCATTAGGGCTTGGAATCTTCTTAGTTCAGATGTCAGATCCATTTAGTTAACCCAAAGTTTAAAAAAAAATTATACCCGTTGACAAAATTCCTGTGTCCTCTTATCTTTACATTGGAAGTCGTAAGGTCAATGTAATTCGTACGAAATTACGACACAGATGAAGTGCTTTGAATGCAGATTTGTTTAGGTTTAATCATGTAAATGATCCATGTTTTAGATGTGGATTTGAATATAAGGATGCTATTCATTTTTTTCTTGATTGACCCCTATTTTTAAACCCCAGAATAACTTTATTTAGAGATATTCAACCAATCACTGCAATTTCAATTGAAAATATCTTATTTGAAAACTCTGATTTGAATGACGAAGAAAATACTCTCATCTTTACTAGTGTTCTTAACTATATAAGACATTCGAAACGTTTTTCAAATCAAATATGATTTAATCATCTTACACTGTGCTCGCAAAAACCCTGTCTTTTTATTTATTTGTGTATTATTTTTTATGTTTCTTTTTCTTTTTTGAAATAAGCATATTGAATTATAACTACATAATGCATGTTTTATGAAAAATATATTTGTTTATCATCTCTATTGCTGTGATCTTGTATTTGTATATTATCGTCTTTCCCTACGCCTATCTCAGCTTGCAGAGCCCTTCCACAAAAGCCATATCCGGTCGACCCAAACTTATCAAGAGGCTGACCTGGAGTTATCAAGGCAATTCTCCCAATGTTTGACAAGCAATGTTCTTTCTATCCGTTTCGCAAGAAATAAATCTTAATTGGATAAAGAATCTATTTTATTTCCCAATTTTTTATCTTGTAAACAAATTACCGTCACTTACACACAAAAGCAAAAACGAGAGGTTCGAAGAAATACGGAAACTAGGTCGCTGATAACTTCAGCAGAGCCACCATTTTGTTTACATTGTGACGTCATAAAAGTGCCTAGGAACTGGAAGACAAATGTAAACAATGGGCGGTTTGGAAATGCAAAAACCGACTTTATTTCGATTTGCTTACATGGTTCGATCAAAAAATTTCTAAATTTAATAACCTTAGCCAACAAAATATATTGTGAAGTCATAATATAACTATAAAACATATCCCATTTTCTAAAAAAAGAATGAACCTCATTTCCCGCGCATCCTTGGGAGAATTTGACACAAAACCTAATAAACTATTGTATAGAAATAAGAAATAAAAGACGATTAACAAGTTATCTGAATTTTGAAAGCTGGAACATTGTAAAATATCATCCCGCTCGCCAGAATATGAAGCTTGGGGCTCGTTCGCTGCGCTCACTCGCCACTGAGCTTCATATTCTGGCTCACGGGATGACAGATATCAAAATCCAGATAACATATACTTATTATTGTATGGAGAGGATTATGTACGTTGTAATAACGTGTATACAATCCAATTGTTCTTTTTTTTGACAATAAAATAACTTTAAACCAAATCAACTCTGATTTATTTTGTGTCGTCCCAAACATTTGAATTCAATCTGTACCAAAGAACAATAACACATGACCAAATTGACTAACTCCGAAGATAAAATAATCCATAACGTCGCCATTTTGTTGCTTTGATGGTCATAGTCTAACGTATTTTTTACTGCCTGGGAATAATACTTGTTTACACTGATTTTTTTATAATTGACGTAAAGGAATAAATCTGATACCAGCAATAAAGTCCGATAAATTTGATTTGCAAATGCAAAAAATTCTAAAATCGGCTCTGTAAACCCATACGACGATTCCATCCTGCCTAAAAAATGTTTATTGATGTCAGTATTAATGAAATTTTGATGCATTTTGGCGGTCGTATTGATTACAATATTAAGAGGATCAGCTTTGTACTTGTACACGAGATAATAGCTCATGTGTACACTTTGTTCAATTACAATTATCTAAATTTGTGTAAATTCTAAAACCCAAAGATTAATTCCCTCCATCGTAGCTATATTTGATATTATTCGGATTTCGTTTGGTTTTATGCATTTTAATCACTTTTGTCTCGCTTGCGACGAATGTCGCGGAAGCGAGACATAGCGATCCATATTCCGTCGTCGTCGTCGTCGTCGTCAAGGAGTCAACATTTGCACAAGTTTTTCATAGGTTGAATAGTCATTTAATCTTCATAGAATTGTGTCAAAATTGGACAGAAGCTAGATAATGGTCAGAAAATTACCTCTAGCTAAAAAATAAATGGAAATTTTTTTCCGTATTTGGACTTAGTTTTTTTAAATGTAAACCCACAAATTAAAGTTTTTTAGATGGTAAATAAAGTTATCAAATCTTATTGGAATATCATTAAAACTGGTCAGAAGCTAGAAAATGTTCTGAAAATTACCTCCAGATGAAAATTTTGAAATTTATTTTTTTTCATTTTTCCGTATTTTTTCTGTATTTGGACTTAGTTTTTTTTGCAAAAAATTGAATGTTAACCCACAGATTAAAGTTTTTTTAGAAGTTGAACAAAGTTATTAAATCTTATTGGAATTTATTGAAAAGTAGTCAAAACTTAGATGATGGTCAGAAAATTATATCCAGCTGAAAAAATTGGAAATTTTTTTGGGAGGTTTTTCCATATTTTTTGCGTATTTGGACTTAGTTTTTTGCTAAAAATTTTAATGTTAATCCACAAATAAAAATTCTTAAGAAAGTGAATTAAGTGTTTGTGTCTTAACAGAATTTCATTAAAATTGGACATTGCTGCATGCAGTGTGCAGATATGGAACAAGCTGTTGGAATTTTCATTGTGGTTCCAACTTCGGTAAATTTCCTGAAAATATCAAAGACCGATAATTTTTGAAATGTTTGCATATAATTTTGAAAATATGGCAATTCTTTGATGCCAAGCATAATTTTGAACGCATAAGAAATAAAAAACAGGGTTCTAACATTGGTAAATTTCCTGGAACTGTCCAAGCAATGCAATTTTTTGAAATTCTTCTTAGCAACCATGGTTTTTGAGAGAATTTGAAATAAACAAACATTTTAATGTATAAAATTGCAAAAATTTTTGATTCCAATTTTTTGTAAATTTCCTGAAACTCTCATAGACCAATTAATTTTTATAATTCTACCTAGCAACCATACTTTTTTTAAATATATTGATAAAAACAGTAATTTTCAATAATGGAATCGCAAAAATATTTGATTCCAATTTTGATAAATTTCCTGAAACTCTTCATGACATGCAATTTTTTGAAATTCTTCTTAGCAACTATGGTTTTTGAGTGAATTTGAAATAAACAAACATTTTAATGAATAAAATTGCAAAAATTTGTTATTCCAATATTTGGTTAATTTCCTGGAACTCTCTTAGACCAATTAATTTTTTGGAATTCTACCTAGCAACCATACCTTTTTAAAAATATATTGACGAAAACAGAATTTTCAATTATGGAATTGCAAAAATATTTTATTCCAACATCTGTAAATTTACTGAAACTGTCCAAGACATGCAATTTTTTGAAATTCTTCTTAGCAACCATGGTTTTTGAGTGAATTTGAAATAAATAAACATTTAATGACTAAAATTGCAAAAAGTTTTGATTCCAATTTTTGGTAAATTTCCTGGAACTCGATCTTTGACCTATTAATTTTGGGAATTCTACCTAGCAACCATACTTTTTAAAAAATATATTGATGAAAACAATAATTATCAATAATGGAATTGCAAAAATATTTGATTCCAATTTTGGTAAATTTCCTGAAACTCTTCAAGATCTGTTATTTTTTGGAATTTTGCCTAGCAACCACACCATTTTAAATACATTTGGTGGAAACAGTCATTTTTCAATACCTAAATTGCAAAAATATTTGATTCCAATTTTGGTAAATTCCTGAAACTCTTAAACACCAGTTATTTTTTGGAATACAGAAAGTATATAAACGCTAGTATTGTCCTGATTATAATTATACCTCACTGAGCAGGCGAACCACATGGTTCCGAGGAACCTTTACGAATTTTTGAAATTATGGATTTTCTTTGTTTTGGGTTCTAGTGCTGCTGATGAGGAATTAATTTCCGAAATGGCCATACAGCTCATTAAGATTATTGCAGTTGGAGTTAACATATGTGTTATGATCTGATGTTCATTTACTCCATATCCTTTCGTAAAATATTACATACTGATAGTGATTCATAAAACCAAAAATACCCAAGTTGCATAATAAGCAGTAAATATTGTTTTGTTGTATATGTATTTCAAGGGGTATTCAACTGTATGTCAAGTGTCAGGGAATTCTGTCTTAATTGCTGCAGACGAAAATCATAACAAAAGAAAGAAAGAAAGAAGTGATAAGAAAAATAATAATAACTTAATAATAATAACAGAATGTGAAAGGGTGAAGACATAAACAATATCTAAACGAACTCTTGCAGTAAAGATTAGATCCAAAACATTCTGCAAACCTATCTATAAAATTTAGTCAATTTTTACAATTTTCACTCTAATTTTTCTGTTTTTTTTTCATTTTCAAGACATAATTCTCTATCTTGAAATTTTGAAGGCTGGAAGGGAGTTTCACATTTGCTCGAAAACTCTCGTGTAAAATTTCATCCAATTCTGAGTACTTTTATTTGTTTTATTTCCTAGGAAACTTAGGTCCCTTTGAAAACTATATTACCAGAAATGTGTTTCACATTATTTTGAAAACACGAAAACAAACATGTACCATGAATGATTTGTTCTTGAGCACAAGCTATTCTTTAGCCGCCTTAAGGGTTTTAGTACTTAAGATTATAATAAATTAAAATAGTTATAGCTTCGCATGTATGCGACATTACAGATCAAGGACAACGAACACATTGCGGTGTTACGAATAGATTTGGATGTCGAAAATGCATAAGTAGATCTTTTCAATGTTTTAAAACAAAAATGTAGAATGATAATCAATGAGGCAATATCACTATGTAAATGCTTATCGAACAACTACATAACATTTACAGACTCATTTCACGTTTGCATTGACCAGAAAAGACACCTTTTTTTACAGTATTTAAAATATGTTACAACTTTATACCTCTGCATCAATAGAAATATACTATAAACTGGGCGATTTTTGCGTCAGTTTTATTTTCGCTATTTTGAAGTTAAGGAATGAAGCGCGAGAATAAAACTGTTACAAATGATTTTGAGGTAACTTCGGTACTTAGTTATTTGATGCAGTTTCGTTATTTAGTAGAGTGATAGACAACCGCGATTTCACAACTGTTCTAAATCAAATTTAATGAGACTACCACGAAATAGAGATGGGACGAAAACATCCTGGTTTTAGAAATAATAGTCAACAGAGAATTGATTCTGTTCATTCAACTTTATAAATCGAATACGAAGACGAAGGCTTTATCTTGTTGTTTTATTTTATTGTAAAACATACATTTTATGTTTGTTTTTGCTGTGAACTTTTCTTGCAGGTATTAAATGAATTACAAGAATATTCGTCCTTGTTCCGAATACCCTTCTTTCGAAGATGGGATTGGTGGAGACCACGATTTGTGGCTGCAAAAGACGCCTTGGCTGAATTTGATGTAAGGTTATTGTGATAAGATGATCAAATATTTGTACAAATTCATTTTAATGACGATATTAGCTTGTAAAACTAATACATCGGCAAACGAATACCGAAGCAATAACGAGGAAAGGGGAAATTCCAAAATCATAAATCCAAAATCACGGCAATTCACAGCAACACAAATTGAGACAGTATGACAAAGACAAAACAAATAAACAAAAATGAACAAGAACGCCACAAAACTAAAGCACTAGCAGTGTAAACCCCTATAAAAACTGAGGTATCATCAGGTGCTCCGGAAGGGTAGGCATGATCTGCTCCACGCATGGCACCCGTCACACAGCATAATGGAATATGGTGTTGAAAGATCAGTTTGGTGACTGGTTTGTTTATATCATTTTCTAACCCGTAGACTAAACCAATTAAAATCCATTGTAAGTTTTTCTTCTCTAACCCTCAAACAGTACCTAGGTAAAAGTTTTAAAGGCATCTGTGAATATATTAAGTACTTTGACAATAACAAGGAGAAGTCGGAACCACAAACATTACTAGCGAAGACAAAACTAAATGGTGACAACAACACAAAAAACTAAAGCACTGAAAGTGTGAACCCCAACATAAAACCTGGAGTATCATCAGGTGTTCCGGAAGGGTAAGCATGATCTGATCCACGCTTGGCACTCGTCACACTGCCAGTGAAAAGTTAAGTTCTGTCACAATCGGTGTTAGTCAGTCCGGTAACAAACTCTGGATCTACCCAAAGATTAATAAAAGGAAGATAACAGGAAACACTTACAATGGCCGAACATTGCAATCACATGCCACAATCAACCAGGAAACTGCACAAGAAAAACAATAAAATGACAAAATACAAACATAGATAACGATAGGAACTCGGAATAGCCGGACTTGGTACCGGCACTGGCAACAGCCAGCGGTAGGGTTAAACCGGTTTATGGGTACCCAAATATCTGTTCTCATGTGTGAAACAGAAACATTGTAATGGTCTGTCAAATCGTGGTGACAATCGTAAAACTTCTGTAGTGACAATTGCAACAGTGACTGAAAAACATACCTTTGATGTATAAGTTTTTGAAACAGTAACTTCGCTCTGTTGACAAAATCGCTGTACAAACTACAGGCATGGCAATAGCGAATAAGTTGTTAAATGTTCAATGAAAGAACCTCACCTATTTAGTTATTAAGGTATTTAGTTATTAGTTACCACTGGGTCGATGCCACTGCTGGTGGACTGTTAGTCCCCAAGGGTATTCACCAGCCCAGTAGTCAGTACTTCGGTGCTGACCCGAAAACCGATTATATTTGGAACCTTACAATATCTAAATTTTGGTGAATTTTGTTGAAAACTAAGGAGTATCTCCCTCATGCAAAGCTCTGTCCTTAGCTGATTTTGGCTTTACATTTAGATCATATTGGTTATTTGTTCTCTGTCAGTTTTCAAATATGTTTGAGTTTCTGGTCTTCCAAACGTTTAGATTTTATCTGCACTGAATAGACATAAGTTGTCGAAATGCGCATATGCAGAAAGTAAATTCACAGTGACTTCGGTATTTAGTTATTAGTTTTTAGTTACTATATAACGGAAACTGAAATTAAAGGATTTGGCTAGCTTATTGTCTTTTTTCCGATCTAGCCCTTGTATGAACCTGGCTTCATACGAATAAAGAAACAAATATGCTAAAGTGGCGCGCAATTAGTCCCCAAAGGTATCCCTATTGTCTGCTGGAAAACTTGTCCTCAAAATTTTACAACAATGTTATCAATCAAGAATTCCAGCATTGCAATGACATCATTCTCTGTATACTTTTTGTGTGAATCAGTGTTTAACAAAATAGGCCCAATCTTTACCTATCACTAAATATGAATATCTTCTTTCACCCTTTTTAGTACGGAAAGACTGATGATTAAATCCCGAAGTACTGACTTTATCGTGTGGAAGAGTAGTATAGAGAGTAGAAAAATCAAATGTTTTGACACTGTTGCAGTGGTTAAGTTCAGTTGAAGATAGATGTTCTAATAAGTCTTTTGAGTTTTTGAGAATCCAAATCTGATTCACTACACTGGTTGAGTATACTTTATCATTATATATCTTGAGGCCATGTTTGACTGCAGTAAGTAATGAAGTGAGGAGCTTAGAAAGGGGTTTTGTTGTGCAGACGTATCATACGTATGCAAGTAGACAAATGTAGGATACTTATAATAAAATGGTGTATGTAAGATTGAAAATATGTCCTTGCTAATTATATTTCAAGTTTAGATAGTGTGGAATTACCTTAAACTTTTTATCATAAGATATTATATTATTTGAAATTTAATTTTATGTGCAAATAGAAACATTATCATTAGACCCTTTCACGATAGCTGCATTCCTGTGATTTTAAGTGGAAAATAAAAACAATTCCCGCACTAATGACGTCATAGTACAATTCATCAAGATGAAACATATATTATGACGTTGCATTTTACCCATTCAAAGGCTTATGAGCACATTTGCAAAATTAAGGACTGCAGTTATCATGTAAGGGTCTATTCTAAAGTGTAAATAGTTGTCTATTTTAAAATTTAGCTTTCTGGTGTATTTGTTCTGACGGATCTATATGTGTATCAATACAACGAGAAACATCGTAAGTATGATTTAGAAAATAATTCAATACCAAAGTAACTGTACATAAACTTTCTGCATATGGTCATTTCGACAATTTATGTTTCATCAGTGCAGATAAAGACATTGGAAATCCCGAAATCGAAAGGTGTACAGTGGCTGATGGAGAAAAAAAATAATCAAAAGGTTCTAAATAGATACTTAAAGCTAGTTAAGGACAGAGCGTTGTATAAGGGAGATAGTCCTTAGTTTTCAACAAAATTTTCTGATTTAGATATTGTAAGTCAAAAAATCGGTTGTCGGACCACTTATTCTAGGCATTGCTTTCGTCCACAGTCCGATTGTGGATGCCGTCTTGAACTCACTATGCGATATTAGAAAATCTAATGGTTGAAGTCCTCAAGGTGCAGAACAACAACTATTGCTTTGTATAGCCATTTATTTGTAGACACTTTGTCTCAAGTGCATTTACTCCATATCCTCCAATTGCTTATGCAAATGTATTACCTTAAAATAAAAATTAACCGTTTGAAATACAGAATACAAAAGAAAAACCTTCAAAAGTATTTTTCTTATCTGCTTAATACGATATCAAATACTAGGAACTAATACCAAATCGACCAAATATTTACCATACATTTCAACCATGTCACCAACCATCGATCCTTTAGTATAATGCTACTTTCTGATCTGCAAAAGTTAAGACAGATTAAATATATAATTGTTTTGCATAGCAGGTTGGAAATTTCTCCGTTATTTTATGAAGGTGCTAAAATAAAATGATTTGCACAGTTTATCTTATTGCTTTATTTGATAACTTATATTTCAACAGCTAATTTAATTTAATTTATATTCTGACAATTCCCATTCAACGCCTTTAAAATAAAAAAAGGGTATTAGTTAATGCTAAGAATTCCACGTCTAAAAGTCTTCCTTTCATACATAAGAAGTGAGAAGGACGTTTCAAGGACAAATTGGCCCAGTAGCTCCAGGAGGACAAGTTGGCCCAGTAGGACAAGTAGGACCAGTCGGACAAATGGGTCCTCAGGGACAAGCTGGTTCAGTAGCTGGTGTAGGTGGTGGTCTTGCTCAACCTCCGAGAGTAAGGACGTTTTTTCCCGAGACTTGGCTATGGGAAAATACAACAACAAGGTATTTATAGTATTATTAATACAAAAATATCTAGCTTTTAAAACATTTTAACTATGAAATAACTATTGCTAACAACAGTCATTGCTTTTTCCGTCTCCAAATGCAGCTTTTATTATTTTGTTAGCAATAATGATCCTAATATATAATGAATTTGTCAATTTGCACCATTTGCGTTACTATGCCTAGATATGATTTTTCTATATTATTGCATACATAGTTTACGATACACAAGAAAGTGTCACCAATCTGTCAGTTTCAGTGTAAGTTGTATATTTTTCAGTCGCGTGAGCACTAATCGTATACAAATTCATAAAAATATTTGATCATTGCATTACAGAAAGTACATTTGGTCTTGTCTTACCGAGGGGATATACTTCGGAATATATATGAGTCGCCCTTTCTCAATAACATATATAATCTTATTAAATTTCGAATGAGTCCGTATATTTAGAAAATTATGATTAAAAATACAGCGATGGAAACGTTCAACATTCCCAAAATAGCGCTCATCGTGTGAATCGTGTGCGTTCATCGTGTAGATCGTTTGCGTTCATCGTGTAAATCGTGTGCGCTCATCGTGTATCGTGTATCGTGTAACGTGTAACGTTCATTGCGTGTATCGTGTAGCGTGCGTTTACTCGTTTCATTTAAATTCCGCATTTTATAGATAGGTTTACCAGTTTTTTGCAAAACACCGTTGTTTATTTTTTTTTCAACTCGAAATATACCTTTTTTACAACCGCCGATTTTACAAGAAGAAAATAAAAATATTATCAGATTATGTATCAAGTCTGGCGATTTTTTGTCACAAAAACATTTCTTGTTTAGGAACGCAAACCTTTATTTAATCAACTTCATTCAATGCCCGGGATTCAATGCTATATCAACCTGTTCAATATAGTAGAACAATAAAAGTCTAATCAGATCAAGTAATAGTATTGCGGACACCGGTATGATATGAAATAGAGAAAAAGTGCCCTACCTTTTATATTTATGATTAACTTCTATCAAGTTATAGTATTGTGGACACCGGTATAATTTAAAATAGAGAAAAAGTGCCCTAACTTTCATATTTATGATAAAATTCTATCAAGTTTTAATATTGCGGACACCGGTATGATATAAAATTGAGAAAAGGTGCCCTATCTTTTATATTTATGGTTAAATTCTATCAAGTTGTAGTATTGCGTACACCGGTATAATATAAAATAGAGAAAACGTGCCCTATCTTTTATATTTAAGGTTAAATTCTATCAAGTTATTGTATTGCGGACACTGGTATGATATGAAATAGAGAAAAAGTGCTCTATCTTTTATATTTATGGTTAAATTCTATCAAGTTTTAATATTGCGGACACCGGTATAATATAAAATTGAGAAAAAGTGCCCTATCTTTTATATTTATGGTTAAATTATATCAAGTTTTAAAATGGCGGACACCAGTATAATATAAAATTGAGAAAAGGTGCCCTATCTTTTATATTTATCGTTAAATTCTATCAAATTTTAATATTGTGGACACCGGTATAATATAAAATAGAGAACATTAGTGCCCTATCTTTTATATGTATGATTAAATTCTATCAAGTTATAATTTTGCAGACACTGGTATAATATAAAATAGAG
>MJUU01037743.1:4066-32770 GCA_002080025.1 Modiolus philippinarum
GGAGAAGATCTTTGAATGTGTTTTCCCATAGAGTCCAATGTTAAAACAATGTTTCCTGCTGGCATCCATTTTGGATATAGCGTTGAATTGAAAAACACCTTTTTTGTAGGGGACCACAAAAGAACTATTGTTACCAAGTTTGGTTCCAATCGGCTCAGCAGTTTCAGAGGAAATCTTTGAATGTGTTTTACTATAGAGTCCAATGTTAGAACAAAGTTTCCCGCTGGCGGCCATCTTTGATATAGCGCGGACCTGAAAAACACCTTTTTGAAAGGGACCACCTAAGGACTATTGTGGCCAAGTATGATTCCAATGGACCATGTAGTTTCAGGGAAGATCTTTGAATGAAAAGTTTACGCCGGACGGACGACGGACGCCAAGTGATGGCAAAAACTCACACTGACCCTTTGGGTCAGGTGTGCTAAACAAAAGGCTCCCAAGAGCCTTTATCGCTCACCTGGTCCTTGATTAATATAGACATTTTATGTTCAAGAGCCAATATACATGTATATAATTAAACTATAGTTCAAATATGCCCAGTTAGTATTAAGGGGAGAAGACTGCTGTTAGTGTTCCCCATGGGGTCCATTGTTAAAACTATATTCCCTGATGGCAGCCATGTTGAATAAAGTGGGAACCTGCAAAAAAAAAAATATTTTTCTTTTCAGGGGTCCACATAAAGACTTTTTTTACCAAGTTTGGTTTCATTTGCTCAGTAGTTTCAGAAGGGAGAATCTTTGAATGTGTTTTCACATCGAGTCCAATGTTAAAAACTATGTATCCCACTTGCGGCCACATTGGATATAGCGTGAACCTGAAAAACACAATTTTTTTTAAGGGACCACTCGATGACTATTGTGGCCAAGTTTGGTACCGATTGGCTACGCAGTTTCAGAGAATAAGATTTTTGAACGTGCTTTCCCATAGGGTGCAATTTTAAAACTATTTTATCCGCTGACAGTCATCTTGAATATCAAGGTGACCTGAAAAACATTTTTTTTTGCAAGGGACCACCCGAGGACTATTGTGGCCAAGTCTGGTTCCAATTCGCCGAATAGTTTCAGAGAAGATCTCTGAATGTGTTTTCCAATAGGGTCCAATGTTAAACTATTTTCCCAGCTGGCGGCCATCTTGGATAAAGCAAGAATACAAAAAAAAAATATTTGTAAAGGAGAATCAGGGACTATTGTGAATAAGTTTGGTGCCAATTAGCTTAGTAGTTTCAGAGATCTTTGAATGTGTTTTCCTATAGGGTCCAAAGTTAAAACTAAGTTTCCCGATGGCGGCCATCTTGGATATCCCGCGGACCTGAAAAACACCTTTTTTGTAGGGGACCACCCAAAGACTATTGTGGCCAAGTTTGGTTCCAATTGGCCCAGTAGTTTCAGAGAAGATCTTTAAATGAAAAGTTTATGACGGACGGACGACGGAAGGACGCAAAGTGATGGCAAAAGCTCACCCTGGCATTAGCCAGGTGAGCTAAAGAGGGGAATAACTCCTACAAGGTTTCTAAATCTTCTTCAAAATTTTTAAGATGGGTAGATCTTAATATGCTGAACATTTTTTTCCATTTGCACTTGACCTTTATCTGTTACACTTAAAAAAAAAAATAGAAAATTGTACGGAAAAGGCAATAACTTCAACACAGGTCGTCAGATTTCTTCAAAATTTGACAGAAGGTAGATCTCAACATGTTAATCATTTTCCCCTCGTGAAATCTTTTATATCTGTGACTTTTTTGAGATATTGGCCAAAAACTGCAATTACCCCTATGTTCTATTTTTAGCAACAGCACAGCGGTCATGTTGTTTGACCTGCGGACTAAAAAAACACATTTTTAGAAACCATACCCTGGTGATGATCCATGCCAAGTTTGATTTTATTTCACCCGGTGGTTTCAGAGGAGATTTTTGAAAAAGTTTATGACGGACGGACAACGGACGCAAAGTGATGGCAATAGCTCACCCTGGCTATAGCCAGATGAGCTATAAATACCCTTTTTGTAGGGGACCATCTAAGGACTATTGTGGCCAAGAATGGTTCCTATTGGCAAAGTAGTTTCAGAGAAGATCTTTGAATGTGTTTTCCCATAGAGTCCAATGTTAAAACAATATTTCCTGCTGGCATCCATCTTGGATATAACGTGGAACTAAAAACACTTTTTTTTTGTAGTGGAACACCTAAGGACTATTGTAACCAAGTTTGGTTCCAATCGGCTCAGCAGTTTCAGAGAAGATCTTTGAATGTGTCTTACTATAGGGTCCAGTGTTAGAACAAAGTTTCCCACTGGCGGCCATCTTGGATATTGCACAGAAGCGAAAAACATCTTTTTTGTAGGGGAGCAACTAAAGACTATTGTGACCAAGTTTGGTACTAACTGGCTCAGCAGGGTCCAGAGTTGAAGATCTTTGAATGTGTTTTCCCATAGGGTCCAATGTTAAAACAATGTTTCCCATGGAGGCCATCTTAGATATAGCGCTGACCTGGAAAACGCCTTTCTTTTAGGGGACCACCTAAGGACTATTAAGGTCAATGTTGGGTTCAAATTGGCTCAGCAGTTTCAAAGGAGAAGATCTTTGAATGTGTCTTACTATAGGGACCAATGTTAAAACAATTTTTCCCGCTGGCGGACATCTTGGATGTAGGGCTGACCTGAAAAAACACAATTTTTGTCAGGGACCACATCAGGACTATTGTGGCCAGGTATGGTTCCAACCGGATCAGCAGTTTCAGAGGAGAAGATCTTTGAATGTGTTTTCCAATAGAGTACAAAGTTAAACAATGCTTCCCGTTTGCGGCAGTCATGGATATAGCACGGACCTGCAAAACACATTTTTTGTACGGGAACACCCAAGGACTATTGTAGCCAATCTTGGATGTATGGGAACACCCAAGGACTATTGTGGCCAAGGTTGGGTCCAATCGGCTCAGCTGTTTCAGAAGAGAAGATCTTTGAATGTGCGTTTTCCCATGGGGACCAATGTTAAAACAATGTTTCCCGTGGAGGCCATCTTAGATATAGCGCTGACCTGAAAAACGCCTTTCTTTTAGGGGACCACCTAAGGACTATCAAGGTCAATGTTGGGTTCACATTGGCTCAGCAGTTTCAGAGGAGAAGATCTTTGAATGTGTCTTACTATAGGGACCAATGTTAAAACAATTTTTCCCGCTGGCGGACATCTTGGATGTAGGGCTGACCTGAAAAACACAATTTTTGTCAGGGACCATATCAGGACTATTGTGGCCAGGTATGGTTCCAACCGGATCAGCAGTTTCAGAGGAGAAGATCTTTGAATGTTTTTTCCCATAGAGTCCAAAGTTAAAACAATGCTTCCCGCTGGCGGCAGTCATGGATATAGCACGGACCTGCAAAACACATTTTTTGTACGGGACCACCCAAGGACTATTGTGGCCAATCTGGGATGTATGGGAACACCCAAGGACTATTGTGGCCAAGGTTGGGTCCAATCGGCTCAGCAGTTTCAGAAGAGAAGATCTTTGAATGTGTGTTTTCCCATGGGGACCAATGTTAAAAATGTATCCCGCTGTAGCCCATTTTGGATAACCATTAGGGGACCACCTAAGGGCTATTGTGGCCAAGTTTGGTTCCAATTGACTCAGCAGTTTCAGAGGAGAAGATCTTTAAATGTGTTTTCCCATGGTGTTCAGTGTTAAAATAATGTTTCCGCTGGTGGCCATCTTGGATATAGAGTGGACCTGAAAGAGACTACCCAAGGACTATTGACCCAGTAGTTTCAGAGAACAAGATCTTTGAATGAAAAGTTTACGCCAGACGGACGGATGAATGACGGATGGACAGACGAAAGAACGGACGGATGATGGACACAAAGTGATGACAAAAACTCACCCTTGCATAAGCCAAGTGAGCTAAAAATAAAGATTTTGAAATTCTTCCCTTTCGGGCCTCCTTTATTTCATCAACAGTACATGCCATGTGAAATCTGTTGACATACTACAGACTGGAAATTTCATAAGGAGCACACTGAAAGAAATCCCATCAAAATCCAATAAATAATAAAGATTCTACAGCCACATATGTGAAAACATCCAATTTAACCCTGTTTGGTCCCTTTTTTTTTAAAACGGGTGGGGCCACAATGACCAAAACTTATCCAAGCCTTCCTTTTGTGTCAATGAATATTGTGTTAAAATTTCATAAGGATTGACTGACAGGAACTAAAGTTATTGAACAAAAACAAAAATGTCTACAGACGACGACAATGATGACAACAGCACCATAACATTATACGACAGCAAAAATTTTTCGGTTCTATAACTTTACACCACTGGCGGCCATCTTGAATACAGTGCCGACCTAAAAAGCACCTTTTGTTGCAGGGACCATGGAAGGACTGTTGTGGCCAAGTTTAGTTCCGACTGGCTCAGTAATTTAAGAGAAGATCTTTGAATGTGTCATCCTGTAGAGTCCAATGTTAAAACGATGTTTCCAGCTGGTGGCCATCTTGGATATCGCATGGAGTTGAAAAACACCCTTTTTGCAAGGGACCAGCAAAGGACTACTGTTACCAAATTTTTTTGCGGTCCTATAAAAATGCATGATGTGAAAATGAATGTGAAATGTTTATGACAATATGTCTATAATTCTCCATATAATGTTCAATTTTCAAATGGAGATCCTCTCAATATTAAATTATTTACTTTTGTAAATTTACATTAGACACACCCTTTACAGCAATCGTGCACATTGAAAATCACAAATAGACTACTTATTCAGATTGTGTATGACTTCCAGGCTTTCCAGGCTTCCGACCTGCCATTGGGTGTGGGGTTTTCTCACCGTTCACTGAAGATCTTATGGTGGCTTTCAGTTGTTATTACTCCCCTTTGGGTCGTTCTCTTTGACACATTCCCCGTTTCCTTTCTTTTTCTATTTTGGTGCAGTGTTTTGATGATGGACCAGGAATTGTCCTCAAATTATCTTTCAAAAGTTAAACTGACCATACAAATTGATCTTGTTTCGGTATTTAATTTAGAAAAATCTATACAAAAATATATGTATTTAAAGCCCATTCAAATCTGAAGATGCCCATACCGTCATATTGTTGATAACATGCAGTTTTTATGATTTAATAAACCAAAAGTAAAACTCAGTTGAGATGTCAACTTGTGATGCCGCACCACGTAATGCTAATCCCTCCGAGTTTTGCTGACCGCTGTGAAAGGAGTGTAAGAAGCTCAGTCTTTGTGAAATACATTTCAACTTTGGTGGACATTTGGTCTGACAGTCTTTATGGCTTTTCGGACCGCCGAAAAAGTCATTGGACCAAAAGTTTCCTCACATTTCCTATTATAAGAAATTTCTGGAAAATCATCAAGGTATTTCGCCCGACATCAGTTATAAATACTTATCAGTTCCTGTTTGGGAATGTTTTTTCACCTGAGCGGTAGTCAATTTATCAAATTTCATGCAAGGTTCTTGACAAGAAATGTTGGCAATAACAAAATAAAGTCTCAAATCTACCAGATGATTTTCAATTTTGCAGCCTGAAACCATGTTTCCAGTGGTTAGACCCAAGAACAATGTCGGACATTAAGACCGACACTTTTCAATTTTTTACCAGTCCTTCTGCCAGAATGTCAGTTTTGTATGTCGGATTGACGCATTTCGTGAAGACTGGAAGCTTGTTTTATGTGTTTATTGGTAACTCTGACATATCTATTTTCACTTTCTGTTTTGGAGATTGGTGAAAAAGATTAATCAAGATTGAATCACTCCCTATTTCACAAACAATAATTATGAGTTGTTTTTTCAATGAATATTGAACAAAAGTATATCATAGCCAAGTGCAGATATGTGTTTAAAATTGTCTGACTTTGACGCACCAACATTGGGCATTGTTCTTTTTCCTGTGCATATATATAGTTATAATTTTTTTAAAACATATAGAAACAGCAATAATGTTTCAGGTTTCGACCCTTGAAGTAGAAAAGGCATCAACACGTTTTTGAACACATGCTAATCTAACCAAAGGTTCATAAAGTAATTGTCTATCTGCTGCTTTCAGCAGGTCGTAAGGTCTTGTGTGTTGAATTACAGCTCTCCCAAGGTCTTTTTCATCTGAATTATGGAAATCACATTCCAGAATAGCTTCAAAATGATCACGAGTCATTTCTAATACAGTAAAAATAATCTGAAAACAGAAAAGAAAGCAACCTGTACTGTCCCCTTTCATTCAATGCATTTTTATGGTATTTTTGCTCATTTCCACATGATTAGGCCATAATAAAAAAATATCCTAGATTCTCATCACCCCCACCCCCACCCCAGTTTTTTCACCAGCCTGACGAAATTCTATTTTGATTGTTTGCCAATTTGGGTAAATTCATTTAAAATGACAGCATTTTTCACAAAATTTGATAAAAAATATAAAATAAAATTCCACTGCCAGCCCAAAATTTTTAGAAAACATGCATAATAATCTATGAATTATTTAATTAAGGCCTAAGGTACACATGATATCATTTGACATTTGACTATTTATGTACCATACACACATGTTATGTATGCATAGAACTAGGTCAAGAACAAACTTCCAATGCTTCCAGTATAAAGAAAGTATTCTTTAGGTATACTTCAAGTATACTTAAAGCATATTTTAAGTATATTTCAAGTATACTTTAAGTATACTTCAAGTATTAAGTGTATGATATTTTACAAAAGGATATGGAGTAAATGAACACAAGACAATAACACATTTTAACTCCAACTGCAATAAAATTTAATGAACTGTATGACCATTTCACAAATTAATTCCTCATCAGAAGTATACTTTAAGTATATTTCAAAGTATAAACTAAGTATACATCAATAAAGAGAGATGTATGCTCTATATACATTTCAGTTATGGTGTACTTTTTCTTGAGAGAATTTTTCATATGGATGCACTATCATTCTTTCAAATTTTGGCTTATTAATTTTTTTGTAATTTAAAATTGTTTTTTCTGACCACCTGTTTATTGTGCCCACATCTCATGTATTTATTATGCCAAGTTTTCTTACAATTGGATCGATGCCTGAGGGCTTGGTGCCCTGTGGTTGTTTAAATGCTGTGCAAGTCTTCTACTAGTCTTTTTGTCGGGCAATGGATGACAGCAATTGTAAGAACACTTTGCCAGTTAAGTTTATGTTTGTTTGACAATCTAGCATTCATGGGTCAAGGGAAAAAAGACATGGATGTAGCGTTGCTCAGCAATTAGCAATGAATTCTGCTCAAAACGGTGCTAGGGGCCGTCTTGAACTTGCTATGAGGTATGAGTAATGCTCATTGTTGAAGGTCTCATGGTTACTTCAAGAAGAACAACAATAAAAGTGTTGTTCCATTGCTTGGTTTTACCATGTACACATGTATTTGTAGAGATTTAGTCTAATTTGCATTTACTCCACATCCCTTCATTGTTAATTCAAGTATAACCCTAGTATAAGTATAGAAAAAGTGAAGGATCATATATTAGTCAAGTATACTTGCTTTAAACACACTTGGCTAACTAATTTGCATATAATATCATAATACTGAAAGAAAAATCCAAGTGAAATAATCTTCAAGTGTACTGTTGTTATATTGACAAGTATACTTTAAGGATGGTCACTCAAGTTCATTATATCAAGGTTTAAAATTTAGTATCTTTATTTATTAGAATATTGATCATACATCATTTTAAGCAAAAAATATTGATATGTCAGTGTACTCGTTTTTGAGATTTATTGGTAATTTGTATGAGTTTCCTTTGATCTCACGAAGCAAATATTTTTCAGTATTTGCTACTGCTTGAATACGAAAAAATATTGGCAAAAAGTATCTTAGTCAACGCCTACTTTGTCAATCAGAATCAATGAAACAAAGAAATATACATCTATAGAGACTCTTACTGGATCGTACAAATTCTTTTACTAATCAATACTAGTCAATTTCACGATTTGTTGAAAATTAACATTCATTTTCAAAATCTGTTTTATTAAATGATTTAGTTAATTACCGATAAAAAGAATAATAGAAGTTTTGTTTTTGATGCAAGAAATATTTGCTCCAATAATGGACTCGCCAACAAGGGGCTCGTTCATTATTGTTCGCAAATATTTCTTGTATCAAAAACAAAACTTCCTTTATTCTATATTTACGTGCCTAAAATTTTGGCGGGAAACAAAACTCCTCTTAATTTTTCATTTACTTTGCATTAAGGCAATCGCCCTTTGGTATACAATGAAGATATATCAAGAATCCATCAAAGTTTGTCAAAAGTTTATTCAGGATGTATACAAACATGGGGGGTCAGTGTGCAAAATTTTCTAATGCATCATGGTGGATAAAATAAGAGAATTCCGAAAGTCAGAGTCAGTTTAAAAAACCTGAGGAGTGACCATCCTTAAGTATACTTTAGGTATGAATTATTTCTGCAAGGGAGGTCAACTTATCTATCTATGCACAATAAATACTACTAAGCCCATTTAATTATGCCTTCACAATATATAAAAGTGAAGTATATTTCCATTTTTAAGTACCCTTTGTGGGATTTAAGAATGATATAATTTTTCTCTCTTTTCGTAAGCCTGGATGAACTCTGGGTCAAGTTTTTGTAAGGCTGTATCTTTGATTTTGAAGTTATTTCCCTTAGCTCCTTACAACATATATTTTGTAACAAGTATGGAATATGAATTACTTGTCAATAAAATCAAAGATATATTAATAAAAATTCACTGAGTATTCAAAATAACCTCATGTTTTACATGTATTTTTCTGAGTACTGTTTTAACCCATCAAATTTTGTTTTGTTTTTAGGTCACGTATTCCGCATACTAAAATATTGAAAATATAGATTTCCCTCTGTTTTGCCTTTGTTGTGACACCATCCGAGAAGGGAGATAATTGCTACAAAAATAGGTAAATCTAATGCATAGTCAGGGCTTAAGAAAACAGGGAATAGATGGTTTGGAGGTTTCTTGTTTTTGACATGTTTCATATTAGTATGAATGAACAGATTGGTAAAACGATTAGAAAAGTGCTTCCCCATAGTTGTACTAGTTAATTACCTGGGTACCTGCACAAATAGCTCCTAATACCAGTCTATTACCACCTTCTTTACTGAGAAAACAAGTGTCATCTAATTCAACAAGAAGTTCTGCTCCAATTTGACCTAACACATCATAACTTCCCAGATCCCTGGAAGTTTCAAAATTGTCACTGTCTAATCTCTCTCCTTTTCTTCTTTTGACCTGTAATAAAAGTTAATACGGGACTTCTGAGTCATGTTCAAACCGGAATAAATTTCTGATACTATATAAAACTAGAGGATGACATGCCCCGCGCAAGGTTGAATCAAATTGGGATTTTTTAGTAATATTTGTGTCTGTAAGACACATATGATGCCCCCCGCTAAACACATGTTATTCTAGGTTGCACAGATCTATTACTATATCACCAAAATATTGAAAGTTGAGCAATGTATATTTTTGAAAAAAAAAATGAACAAAAATCAAAATACATACCACATGCACATCTTCAATACAGGTACAAATAAACTGCAAGATTAAAGCTTCCTAGCCTCAAAACTCTAGGAGGAGTTGTTCAGACAATCTGTGTACCCTGTATTAATAATTCATTCCATAAATGACTAAGTTCAACAATGTGTACTTTTCCCAAAAAATACATCAAAATCAAAATCCTTCCCACATGCACATCTTCAATATAGGTACAAATGATCTGCAAAATAAAAACTTCCTACCATCAAAACTGTAGGAGGAGTTGCATGGACAAACTATGTACCCTCTATTACAAAATCACCCCAAAAATGACTATATTCAACTATGTATATTTTTGACAAAAATGCATCAAAATCAAAATCCTTCCCACATGCACATCTTCAATATAGGTACAAATGATCTGCAAAATAAATACTTCCTACCATCAAAACTGTAGGAGGAGTTGCGCGGACAAACTATGTACCCTCTATTACAAAATCACCCCAAAAATGACTAAGTTCAACAATGTATATTTTTGACAAAAATGCACCAAAATCAAAATCCTTACAACATGCTTATCTTCAATATAAGTACGAAAGATCTGCAACATAAAAACTTCCTAGCATCAAAAGTGTAGGAGGAGTTGCGCGGACAAACTATGTACCCTCTTTCACAAAATCACTAAAAAATGACTAAGTTCAACAATGTATATTTTTAACAAAAATTAACCAAAATGAAAATCCTTACCACATGCACATTTTCAATATAGGTACAAATGATCTGCAAAATAAAAACTTCCTAGCATTAAAACTGTAGGAGGAGTTGCGCGGACAAACTATGTACCCTCTCTGAAAAATCACCAAAAATGACTAAGTTCAACAATGTATATTTTTGACAAAATACCACCAAAATCAAAATCCTTATCACATGCACAGCTTCAGTATATGTACAAATGATCTGCAAAATAAAAACTTTCTAGCATAAAAACTGTAGGAGGAGTTGCGCGGACAAACCATGTATCCCCCTCGGATGGATGGACGGACGAGGGTAAAACATTATGCCCCCCGACTTATCGTCGCGGGGGCATAAAAAAATCAAAACATCAATATATTGAGAGGGAATCATTAATTAATGAACACTGTTGATCTAAGAATGGTTTATATTCAATCTGTTGTAGCATAGCACTTTAGGTTAATTGTTTTGCATCAATTAAAAATTAGTTGTCATGTAGACTTGTCATGTTATAAGTGTATACCTCAGTTTTAAAAATATTTTGTTTTTCTATGTAGTATATATTAATTCAATGGATCAAGAATCCAGTCACTCCATCTCACTGGTATTTGAGTCGATTGTTTCCACCTTCAATTACACGAGAGTTCCGATCTCGAAAGTCTCGTATTGAATATTGATATTGTAACATTTGTTTGCTTCTGTGATGGAACTAAAACTGTGAGTGACCTCACTGAGTTATACAGCTTGCAATACTATAAATGTTTAACATCCATATGTTTAATAAACTTTGGGATATAGGTGTTATCAAAAAATTACCGCGAGTGACCTCACTGAGTAATACCCCAAGCTTGCAATGCTATGAATGTTTAACATGTTTATTAAACTTTGGAATATAGGTGTTGCCAAAATAATTACTGTGAGTGACCTCACCGAGTAATACCCACAGCTTGCAATACTATGAATGTTAAACATGCATATGTTTAATAAACTTTGGAATATATGTGTTATCAAAATAATAACTGTGAGTAACCTCACTGAGTAATACCCCCCAGCTTGCAATATCATGAATTTTTAACTTTATTAAACTTTGGAATATAGGTGTTACCAAAATAATTAAGTCTAGTTTGTGTTCAAAATATTATTTTCCAAAATTTTGCTTTGGGTGGCTTCAAATTCTTTATATATCTATTACAGTATATAGGTTTGGATGTGCATCAGCACCTTATTGTGGAAGTAGTATAATAGTCTACTTCTTCAAAAAACTTGCACACAACAAATAAGGAGATTTGGAAATACAATTTAATTAGAGCTGTCGCCGAATTGCAGCCAGTTATATCCCCCGCTCATTGAACCCTGAATCAATATGGCAAGGTCAAATATAAGTGTGTGTAGACAAAAAACAGTTGTGGACACAGTACAAGTGTAGATGTGGACACAATACATGTGTTGACACAATGATATACATCCCCCTTTTTCCAGAAAATATTCAAAGTCAAATTATCCTCCCTTCAAAATTTTGGGCAGCAACTATCTTTCTTCATGCACATCTTGTGCGCTACAACTGTGTTACATTTCATCAAAATCCAAGCAGCATTTTAGGAGAATATGCGAAGACAAGGTACATGGACGGGACAGACAGACGAACAGACAGATGGACAGGGTGATTCTTATTTATCCCCAAAACTTTGTTTGCAGGGGTATAATTATTTAGGTACATACTTCTCCAACAATCATTGTATCCTGGTTAAGGGTATTGAAAATTCTCTCACCATCTAAATCCAGAAACACCTCTCTATTTAGTCTGCATCGAAGGTCAGACTCTGATATGATAGCATGTCCAGAACTTAGAATTAAACTCTTTTTCACACATTCACCAGCTCTAAAATATAGTAAAAAGTAAATGCAGCATGTTTTGAAAGGGTACAAACAGGGTGTCTATTCTCCCATTTTCCACATTTCTTTTTTCCATTTTTCCGATTTCCCACATTTTTTTATCAATAATTCCCAATTTGCCAAACTTTTTTTTTCTTTTTTCCCAATTCCCTAATTTTATTCATTATTTTTTCCCATTTCCTTAAATGATTTACAGATTTATTCAAATTATCCAAAAGTGTGTCACCCCCCCCCCTTCTGTTTTCATGATTTTTTTTTCAATTTATTGTTCCTATATGTCTAAGATAAGAAGCTTGTTTTCCTACCCCTCGGAAAAATGCTATATTTTGCGTCTTTGTCACCTAAAACTGAGCCGTGACAACCAAATCTGCATAAAATCCTTTGAATGTTCTATGCATGTTAAACTAAGGGATAGGTACTATTTATCAATGCAAATTTACCATACATTCTTTCTTATTTCCAGTCTCCGGAAACATGAGAAATAAATTTGGAAAGTCAATTCTGCCAAAAACATAATTTTTAAATTTTTCGACTTAGATGAGAGCTGATTCCTGGGAAACTCCTTGTTTTCAATTTTACAAGACACGCTTACAATTTTCAGGCATTCAACATTACTTTCAGGACAAAAACTACTTTCGCTGTCAACATTAAGAGAAAACCAGTCCAGTCCCTATTCCAACTCTCGCAAAAAAGCAATTTTGGACTTTTTTGTTATTTTAAATTGAAAATTGAAAGTGGTCTTTATCATGTTTATTTGGCTGTCCAGAAACAGGTTTGAAAAAATAATATGTTATCATAAATGACTAGAAAAAGAGTACAGCTTTCTAACAAGCCTACCATCTTGTTGTCCCACAGGTTATGGAGGCCCGTTAGGGCAAATTAAGTCTAACTTGACCAAAATGTGAAGAAATGTGCAATTGCATGGCATAGTATTAAAGAGATTGGCAACTTGACGAATTCTCGCGAAATCACGCCACCATCAAGACTTCCATAAAACTTCCATTTCACAAACATAAATAGCTAACATCTCAATAATGTATGAAAATATCATAAAAAAAACTATCTGAAACCAACATGGTAAAATACTTTCCAGTTTTCATACATGTAACCAGGAAGATGTAATCACGGAAATAAATTAAGTGGAGTTCCAAAAGTAAACAGGGAACATCCTGATCTTCGTCATCAGATTTCCACATAAAGTATCCGCTTTATTTGCCAATACCCTTCTTATTAATTAATATTTCTCATTCAAACTTTCGAAACATCACTATAAAATAATTAAGGAAAATATTCACAGTTCAGTTTAGAAATATATATTGACTAAAATGAAAGTAGTTTAAGAAGTTCTGATGTGGGCATACCATGTTTGTTGTGATTAATATGGGGTTTTAGTAGTTTTCAATTTCTATTATTATGTCTCTGCATCAGGTAGTAAAAGATATTGGTAAAATACCAGTTATCCCCCCTTTTAGCATGTTTAGTTATATATAATTACTTGTTTAAGTAAAAAACACTTTATTTATGCAGAAATAAGATATCTATGGTACTGTTTCCTTAAACTGACCACATTATTGTGGCTCATTAGAAACATGATAGTATAAAGAATTTAATTTAATTGATAAATATCACTAGAGAATTTGGTGCTTGGAAGATAATTGATATTATCTGTCTCAAGGGGAGTAATCTTAGAAGATCTTGCGACTGTTTAGAGAGTGTTGCGACCAGACATAATTGTCTAAATATGCAAACTTCAAAGGCTGAACTGTACTGAAAAATACCAGTTATTAAATTAAATTAAAATGTTTATGACCACACAGCAGAAGGTCAAAGTTTTTTTTATTATTAACTTGTACAAATAATTTTCATAATATGAAATTTTAACTTATAATTTGTACATGTAAATTTTTTTCACTTAATCAAGTAAAAAAAATTAAAAAAATTGTTTTGTTTTCTGTTAATGGACTTCCATACATCAGTGGGGGATTTAGGGTGGGGTGCAATTTTTAATTCCTAGGGTTTTTTGGAAATTTGGGTCCGGGCTTCTCTTTTTGAAAAATTATGGATCTGGCCCCCTTTAGCAGAAAGTCTGGATCCGCCACTGTACATGTAAGTTGTCGAAATGCGCATATCCATTAACTTCGGTATTTTGTTATTTATTACTACTGGGTTGATGCCTCTGCTTTACTATATTGATTCAGGGGTCAATGAGTGAGGGTTCAATCTTGCTGCTATTTGTCGACAGTTTGTATTATTCAGGTTTCAATGTCTGTCAGATTGCCCAAGGTACTTTAGACTAACTTGCATGAAATGGATTATATACATGTATGATTCATGGCATGTATAGATTGCTGGTGGACTGTTAGTCCCCAAAGGTATTCACCAACCCAGCTTGTAATATCTAAATTTGCAAAATTTTGTTTAACACTAAGGAGTATCTCCATCCATGCACAGCTCTGTCCTCAGCTGAATTTTAGTTTTTCTATTTAGATCGTTTTGGTTATTTATTCTCCATCAGCTTTGACATGTTTTGCATCTAATGGAGCTTCCAAATGTTTTGGTTTGATCTGCACTGATGAGACATAAGCTGTCGAAATGCACATATGCAGAAAATAAATTAACAGTAACTTTTGAATTTAAAGTGATGCAGTCTAACATTTGACATGCAAAAGAAATTATGAGGATAGATGAATCAGGAACAAAGAAATACAAAAATTAGAGTGATATGTCTATCACAGTGATTTATCATGGTAAGTCTCTGGCTGTACTGTAAATCTTGAGAAAAGTGTGACGAAAAATTCGCATTTGACATATTACAAAAATATACTAGATAAGAAAACAGAAAATCAGCAAGCAGCATAGCTGAATTCATTAGGCATGCGCATATGGTATAGGTCCACTAGGTGATGTTGCATACCAAATATAAAGTGCCTGGGAATTGCAATTCCTGAGAAAAGCCTGACGAGAAATGTCGCATTTGACCACAATATATTACAAACATTCACCATACTATAACCCGGATTTGCACTCCGTGCAACCCGGCCAAAAATAAGTCAGTAAACAAGAAAAGAGCAAGCAGCAGACCTGAATTCGGCAATCACAGACTCACAGTATGGGACCACTAGGTTATGCTGCAAACCAAATAATATCAAGTGCCTTTGAATTGTAGTTCCTGAGCAAAGTGTGACAAAAATATTTGAAATTCATACAGACGGAAGGACGAACAGAACAGCTGATTTCTACAGTCAAGTACCTAACCTGTATGAGTTATAACAGAATAATAACTTGCATGTATTATTACAGATGTTGTTTTGAGTTATCTGCTCTTTATTTCTAATTCTGTAATAACATATGTTTGTAGCAACCTAAAATATATTACCTTTTTTTGGTCACTTTCGAATTGCTAAGACCTTTGCGCAGAAAAAAATTATTTAGCCTGGATAAATCAGTTTTCAATTAAGTTAAAACACTTCTGATGAATCATGGTTAATCAGTGAGAACAGGTTATTAAATGATATAACTTTAGTTGTAATAACAATGCTTAGTTATTACAGGCATATGACTTAAATATTTATTAGTTTATTAGACACTTGGGAATTACTAAGAAACTTGCGCAGAACCTATTGATATGCTTTGATTTTCATACATTACTATAAATAAAAATGTAATTTGATTAGGCATTATTCTGGCCTGAGGAAAACACTTTTAAGTGATGCAGAGTAGCTGTAATAACACCCTTCTATTATTACAGGCATTCTTTTCCTGCAATAACATATGTATATTTTGCAATATTGGCAAACTATGAAAAGTCCTATGATTTTAACTCCTAGCATGCCGATAGACAATAATGGCAATAATAAAATGGTATACATTTATAACAAAACTATGACTGCATAATGCCTATTTGAAGCATGTAACATACATATGTTATCAATTTTTTCCCTTAGTAATAACACATGCATGTTATTTTTCTATAATAACTCATACAGGTTAGGTACTTGACTGTTCTATAGGGTTCCCGCCAAGCTGGGCCTAACTAAAAATAGATGACAACAAACAATGAGGGACAGTTTCCAGACATTCAACATGTTCAGAGGCAGCAAAACTTCTCATGATCTTTGGTCAGTTTAGCAAACAAATCATTTATAGATCTCCCTTTACATGTACTTTGCTTTTTTGTTTAAATGTAACTGCTGAATTTTATACTTTTTTAATTGCACAATGGTTTCAAATTCTAACTGCAGTTAAATTTACAAAAAAAAAAACATTTAATAGACAGAAGGCTATCAGTTCAGTTAACTAGAAAAACTGTGAGCAAAGCTCACAAATATCATACCCCCTGCTCCTTGTTTAATTCCAGAAAAAAAAATCAAAGAAAATTTTCAAATAGCTGGTGCATAATCATGATAATGGCAATATATGAACTGAACATTCTGTGAAAGTTTCAGTGAATTTCATCAATAGGTCTAGGAGGAGTTGTCGCCACATAGTAGGTACCCTATGGCAGACGGACAAATGAACTAACAGCAAACAAACAGACAGACATCATGATCACTAAGAGGAGGGTATAATAAAGTACATTACCTTTTACTTACAAAACAAAAAATAGAAGAATGTGTCCATTAAAGGCATAACTATTTACAATATATATATATATATATCAAATAATTATAAAATGCAATCTGTCTCCTGTGATAAATAGGTATTAGAACTGGTTTGGTTTTGATATAATGCAGAGTTCCTAAAAATAATCTGAGAAATAATCTTATATGTAATTAGAATCTATTTTGAGAAACTGTGACCTTAACCTTGGGGGTTCCAACCCAGAAATCAATAGGGTTCTGTCTTGAGTGCCAAATAAGTATGTGACCAAGTTTGGTTTTGATCCGATGCAAGATACTTAAGTTATCATCTGGAAACCAAAACTTCATTGAAATTTTAGTCTATTTTTAGCCACTGTGACCTTGACCTTGGGATACCAGCAATGGAAATGATAGGGTTATGTCTTGGGCAATAAGTAAGCATGTGACAAAGTTTGGTTTTGATCCAATGCAGGATATTTAAGTTATCATCTGGAAACCAAAATTTTATTGAAAGTCTATTTTTAGCAACTGTGACCATGACCTTGGAGGTACTAACCTGAAAATTGATTGGGTTCTGTCTTGGGTGATAAGTAAGAGACTGAGAAAATGACCTAATTACAAAAACTTAACATGAAAGTTTACACCACCGCCGTTGCGGCAGCCATCATACTTTGTACGCATATGTCTCGCTTTCTGTGCCTTTCGTCGCAGGCGAGACAAAAATGGTGTTGTGTTTATTTAAGGGATTAATTGTGGTGAAATGGACAGGAAACCCATGTAGGTAGTAAAAGACAATAAACAGTTTGCAGTCTGTCAAGTTTGTACATTGTAAAAGATAAAATAAACAATATTTAAAAGAAAAAAAGGTCAGTTACAATGTATATTATTGACCACTCATACCTGTACTTTGTATTGTCCAGCAAGGTTCGTCCAGCAAATGACCATATTAAATTTCAATTGTCCAGTATTGTCTAACTGAGGAGTATTGTCCAGGGCGGTACATGTATTTACTGGTAAAAAACAAATGCAAAAGTTAAAAGGAAGTCAGATGTACAATGTAACCACTTAACTTTGTATATATTATCCAGCATAAACCACTTAAACTTTGTATTGTCCAGCAATTGACCATTTAAAATTTCAATTGTCCGGTACTGTCCAGTATTGTCCACCTGAGGAGTATTGTCCAGGGCGGTATTTACCGGTAAATACCACCAGTAAATACCAGGGGTGGTTTTTTTCACCCAACCTTGCATGTGACCAAGTTTTGTTTAGATCCGATGCAGGATACTCAAGTTATCATCCGGAAACCAAAATTTTAGTGAAATTTTAGTCTATTTTTAGCAACTGTGACCTTGACCTTGGGGGTACCAACCCGGAAATCGATAGGGTTCCGTCTTGGGTGATAGGCAAGCATGTGACCAAGTTTGGTTATGATCCTATGTAGTAACCTCCAGTTATCATCAATTTTATTGAAATTTTAGTATATTTTCAGCAACTGTGACCTTGACCTTGGGTCTACCAACCTGAAAATCAATAAGGTTCTGTCTTCGGTGTTATGTAAGCATGTGACAAAGTTTGGTTTTGATCCCATGCAGGATACTCAAGTTATCATCCGGAAACCAAAAAGATGGACATATGTACGGACGGACGTACATACGGATCAGGGTAAACCTTAATGCCCCCGACTGCCTTGTGGCGGGGCATAAAAATGCACATTCTGGTACAATAACATGTAAAACACTGTGTCTTGTTGTATCTAAAGCAGAAAATGTTTGTCTGAAATGTAGGCATGCATACATATATTTATCTATTGATTTTTATTTCGATCTGCAAACAGCCTGTGTAGAATGACAACCAGTTGCATCAGATTCACTTTTCTATCCATGATCATTACATCTCCCATTGAAACTGTAGTCAAATTATCTGCCCCCGGTAAATACAAAACCCTTGTCTGACTGCAACTCCACAACCAATTAAAGAACTATATATTTATAAGAAATACAATTACCTAACTGACAAACCACATGCTTTAAGAAAGGCAGAAAACAGCTCCCTGTACATCATTTCAAAACAGAAAGTACCGCTTTTCTTTGCTTCTTCATCCATAAAATACATAACCATTTCCAAAAAATCTATTGATGCCACATGAACATTTTCCAGTATCCTGTGAAATAAAAAAAACCAACAACTTCAAACAAAAAATGGTTTGCATGAGTGGACAATTTAGTTGAATTGTTTTGAACATGTTGAAGCAGTTTCTGCAGGCATCCTAATGTAATATAATGTAAAAGTGATCATATGTATCAAGAATACAATTACGTGGAATCACATTCCTCCATCATGTCCATTTTTCAAATAATGTGATATTTTGTAAAATATTTATATAAACCATTATGTAATCAGTTATGTGCATGTGGTGGCCATGGATTTTGGGTCACAAAAATGTGCATATATTGAACAAGAATGTCTTTCATGATATTTTTTGGGTCAAAATATTGATTTCAGTAAATTTGCTAACAAACATAATGAAACAAATATTAGCAAATGATACGAAAATGTACATATAGCTTACTCATACAATTTGTATTACATATACATGTATGAAGAGATGTAGACAGATGTATACTACAAATGTAGCTGCATAAAACACCTTCTCTTATGAGTTTTATTTCGTTTGTACCCTTTCCAAATAGAGATCCATTTCCGGCTTTCCACAAAATTTTACTTCAAATGATATAATTATTTCATAATAAATAGATTAAATGCATTCATGATCATTAATGAGGACATATATAGACTACAGACCCTGTTGTGCAAAACACAATCTTTGCCACTCAACAGCACATGATTTTTTTAAACACTAGTGCTAGTGCATGACAAGGAAATCTCACAGCACAAAAAATAGGAACTGTTTTTTCTCCCACCTCGGACAGGGAAATCCACTATTTTCGAGGTGCAATATTTTCTACTTACATACAGGGGGTGTACGACAAGCTACACGCATTTATTCCAGCCAATATTTTATAATAACAATATACTTGGCTTAGTCTACATGAATCGAAAAGTAAATTATTTAATACAATTAAACTGAATATCGATTGCCTTTGAAAGACAGAAATTGAACTAAAATACACCGTAAATGCGTAAATTTCTAGCATCGAAATAATAAATTTAATAATCTAATAATTTAATATTATTTAATCTACTCAAAATTGTCGGGCATGTATGATGCACCCATAATTGTGTATAATTTTGCATATCAAATTTGTTTCTTGCAGTCTTCGCAAAATACACTTTAAATTGGGTGGATATTCCGTCCGGCATTCTTTTATGGCTTATCGGACCGCCCAAAAAGTCATAGGACCAAAAGTTTCCTCCAATTTCAGATTTCTGGAAAATCATCAATGTCGGTTTATTAATCATGTTAATAGTTATCACTTCCTGTTTGGGAATGTTTTTTTCACCTGAGAGGTAGTCAATATATCAATTTCATGAAAGGTTCTTGACAAGAGATATTGGCCTTAACAAAATAAAGTCTCAAATCTACCAGATGATTGTCAGTTTTGCAGCCCGAAACCTCATTTCCAGTGGTTTCGCCCAAGAACAATATCGGACATTTGGACCCACACTCTACAATTTTTAACCGATTTTTCTGCCAAAAAGTCAGTTTTGTCCGTCGGACCGACGCATTTCGTGAAGACTGTTCTTGTTGGATAATTTCTGGTTGTGGTTTTGACAGCAAACAGACAAATCGAAAAGTCCAGAGGCCTTGCAGGACATTCGGTCAGGCAAATAAGGAAAAGCTGCCACATTGAAGATAAATTTACAGGACCTACAGTTTCATCCCATATAGGAAATGTCAATTTTTTTACCTGACATTTGGTCCTGCTGGCTGATAATTTTTGCCTGACCGACTCAAGTTTTGCCTGATTTGTCCTTCGGTCAGGCAGTTTTCGATATGTCTGAGCAAATCCTGTTAAAATCAATCGGAGTTCCCATCCCCACCATCAAGCTTTATTACATTATGTGTACAGTTGTACCTTACTAGCTGTAGTTCCCTTGTCTTGTTTACACCTGCATGTGACAGGAAATCAATAATTGAAAAGTCCTGCAATTTTTTCAAGTCATCATTAATTTTCAGCATGTCTTGTACCAACTTTTCTTTATCTCTGTGATCCTTGTAATGATTTGCATTAAAGCACAAATGCTCTTTTAAAAAGTCTGCAATAATGTTATAATAGCCCTCTAATTCTGGTATTTCGACCACGCAAGACTGTGTCTTTTCTAAAAGACATTCCAAACTTGTTTCTGGTTCAACTGGATAAAAAATTCCTAATTTGTTCAAGTGTATTGTGTTAAACTGTGAAACATCTGTAGGAAGGTCTCGACACGAGTCATGTTTTGATATACTTGAAGTCACAGGTACTGGACACTTGATTAATCGCTCCTTTGGCTCCCTTCTTTTTTTATCTGGTGGACGGTATTCAGTTTCGGACTCAGAAGATTCGTCTGCCATCTATAGTCTTTGCGTTTACTTATGCAATTCAATATATTCACATTTTGATGAAAAACAATTAGGGGACATTTAAGTCTAGGGGAATGAAACTATGTAAATGATCAGCGTAAGATTTTGGGTGTCGCTATTTTGCGTATCCCGAGCCCGAGTTCGAGACAGTTAAAGACTATTTAGCTAGGCTATGGAATAGCCTAGTTAGATAGGCTATGGAATAGCCTAGCTATATAGGTAGTTCTTGGGGTTAAGTGAGGAGTACGCTTGCGTAGTGAGGAGAACGCATGCACAGAAGATTATTGACCAATAGGAATTACAGATTCTCGAAAATCAAAATGGCGTCCAGTATCGTCCTGATAAAACGGGTCGGGGTTTAATCGTTTTCTGTTTCCTTGTGGAAGTTGAAAAGTATTATAAACATTTACTATAGGTGGTACTGGGAACAGGTTTGTAGAGGATGATGTGATTGGTATTGCAATTTTATATAAATATAGAAATGATGAAAAGAATAAGAACAGTAATGTATAAATTTAAAACCAGAAGTTAATAAATAAAGATGAGGTCTTGTGCAATAATCAATAATATACAAATACAATAAATGACCTTTCAATTGTGTTAAACTAAGAGCGATTGTAGTTAATGGAGATACTTAGGCAATGGAGAACGAAAGGTGGAAAGATATAGAATTGGTTTTTTGCGGAAGAATAAAGAGCTACCGGTGTTTATTTGAGTGTGCTGTAAAAGGTTTATGTTTCGAAGCCAAGTACACGAGAAAGAATTTAATGCAAAAGATGAGAGGTTGAAAGAAATGTTAAAAGGAGAGAAGCAACTTGTGTGTAAATCGTGTAACTCTTATGTGTGTAAGGAGGCTATACCTCCTGAAGCAATGATAAATAATTTAGAAATGGATAAAACTCCTTTTGAAGAATTAAATACGCTAGAACAAGATTTAATTTCTCCAGTTTTACCATTTTACAAAATTGTGATTTTACCTTAGAGTGATCAGCGAGCTGCACATGGTCCAGTTGTGTGTGTAAAATCCGACATGACAAAAATAACGAAAAGTATTGATTTGAGTATACAAATACATCATTAGCCACCACACCCTTGTCAATCAAACACGCAATTTTCTAACCAATGCTATTCCATAGCCTAGCGTATCGTTTTTATTTCATAAAAACCATTATCCGATTTATATCATCCACTTATGTTTATAAAGCCCCCTCGTGTTTTCTAGTTTTTCAATAATTTTTAGTTTCAGTTAAAGTACTTTGATATTAAGCCAAATTCTAACGATATCTTAAGTTACATTTTACATTTTAACAATAAATTTACGAATAACTATCACGAACCGGAAAGGGAAGTAAATCTTGCTTAATTTTACCCGGATAAACGGCGGGCAAAGAAGACAACTATCCAGAATAAAATTTTATATTAGAATAATTCATTCCATCATTTTTCCAAAAGTATTTTATTATTTTATTTTGTTTTATCACTAAACTAGGTGTGGCTGTTAGAAATGAGGTTTTGGGCCAGGTTGCGGCCAAAGCTATTAGCCCCAGATCCAGGTAAATGACTGTTACATGGGTTGCGCATCGTTTCCAATCCGGATTTGACTCGTTATTTAGACGAGGTCATCTGGGGTCAACCGGAGGAAAAATGACATCATCCAACGTTGAAGCAAGGGACAGATATTTTCTACCAAGGAATCTTACGTTGTTATTCAACATATGGATAATAATCGTTTTCAACTGACAAAGAAATCCACGAGGAACATTTCCAACCCACAAAAAACGAAACTTGAATGGAAATGAATAAATTACTATCTTCGTCTATCAGCGTCTTGGAACCAGTTTTGTACCAGATTGCTCCTTGTTTGGCTAAAATTATGAGCGATCCCACAAATGCTCAATTGGTGTATTCAATCAAATATATCAAAAAGGTAAGGTTTCCAAGTAAAATTAAAAAAAATTACTTGTCTTTGAAGGGTTCATGAAATTTACCAAAATTGGAATATATATATATATATATATATATTTAGATTCTCCTATTGAAAATGACTGATTTCAATCAAATATATTGAAAAAAAAATATATGGTTTCTAAGCAGAATTTCAAAATTACCCAGTCTGTGAAAGTTTCAGCAGGAATTTTACCATTTTTTGCAATGCTTTATTGAAAATGACTCAGCGGTGTAGCCAAAGTATGTTCAAAAAGTATGGTTTCATTTAGAATTTCCAAAAAAGTTGGTCTTTAAGGGTTTCAGGAAAATTACAAAAATTCGAACCGTATCATTTTAATACTGTTCAAAATTATGTCTGATACCAAACAAATGACTTAAAACGTGATTGTATACCAATATTTCAAATATTATTAGTCTTTGATACTTCCAGAAAATTACCAAAGTTGAAACTAGAATTCAAAATCTGAAAGGTTATTGCACAACTTCAGGCTAAATGTAACAATTCTACACCAAAATTAAATCCCTAAATCCAAAAATGAACTAGCGGGAGTTACGCTGACAAGGTCCATCTAACGGACGGACGGAAGAAACAGATAGACGGGACCAAAGCCATATCCCCACATTTTCTTCAGAAAAGTGCTGAGATACTGATAATATACGTCCTTGATCATAGCATGACTTAATTGTCAACATCACCGATCAAAGATTCCCAAAAATGAAAACCGGATTGCACATGTTCACATTACATATTAATTCCGTTAGAACAAAAATTCCGATGGCGAAATATAATGTTATGCTTTTTTCCCCTTGGGACAGCATCAAAGTTGGATCATTCTGTCACATCATGGCGTAAACTACATACATGTATCTATGTAGATATGCATCTGACCTATCTAAACACTGTGCCCGGGTACTGTGATAGGAATTGTCAGACATTTTACATGCCGCCAACAGGGGGTCACAATGTACCATGCAGATACTTGAAGTTGGTTTTTTTAATCGCCAGCTAGGCTTATTGATTTACCCTTGAGCGTCCGTAATCGAACCATTGCCAAGTCTGACGTCTCGGATACAAACCTCTTGCCGCTGGACCTTGCTTTATCTTCCATTTGATCTCAGTTCCGCTCTCTTTCTCCTGGAAAGGGGGAGTGACAGAGTGGTTATTTCTTGGTTAAACGTTTACGTACTTTTTGGGTTTTTTTTGGTGTATTTTTTTCGTCCAGTCTTATCCTACGAGTAAGCTCAACAACAACTTCTGTATATAATTCATTTACAAATATTGTACAAACAGTGCAATTAAAAAAGGTTGAAAAATAAAAAAAAAATGAAATAAATTGTTCTAATTTAAGATTTTATATTGGATTTAATATGTGCTGACTTTTCATTAGAGGGTCAGATAGTAAACTTATCAACTTAACATGAACTTCGGTATTTACATGTAGTTCACTAAGGTATATTACAAAAAAAAATGCAATGGAAAAAAAAACCTTTTGAAAAATAAGTACAATAATGAAACAAATCATTATAATATTAAATTCAATCTGGGATTAAACAAGTGGGGAGGGGATAGCAAACGTAAAGAATAGCATCATTTTATCACATTAGAATGAATCAAAATACAATAAAAAATAAAATAATGAAATGAATATTATTGAAATATATTTAGTATGTCCTTGTGGTTACCTTTTTTATTCAGGTATTAAACTGAGCCAGAGTTATTTCCCTTCCCGAGACGGGATGCACGAAATACTGAGTTCGCAATAGTTTATGGCACGCCTGAAGCACACTAATTTGATAAATATATATTAGCGCCGCAAAGTAGAGTTTATCAGTCACATTTATGCGAAAAACACATCTTTGCGATCGATCATCGCATATTGGTGGCATTTATGTTAACTGATCAACACTAAAATTGTTTTATCGAATTAATGTGGCCCAGGCGTGCCATAATAGTTTTTCGTTATATTTTTGACATAAACTACACATTATAAATCAATTTATTGTTAGGATACGAATAAATATCAAATTACTTGAGCTGAAACAAACATTTATTGAAAATATCTTAACATAAGAAAGCCATTTAATGGCCAGCTCGGGAAAACTATCTCGGGCTTGGGATACACGAAATACCGACACCCTATTAGTAAGATTTAACTTTCGGTATTAGAGGAATACCGATAGTAAAATCTTTCTGCTATTAAAATATAATATAATTATTTGTCAATTTTAAAAACCCACAATTCCATGGAAGATATCTCCAAATAGCCAACTCTCCTACAACAGCAATTTAATAATCGATTGATGTTTGTGTTGGTGTTTTTTTTAAAATATTTTTCACACATTTTAAAACAGTAAGGCACGTGTTTTTTATCACCGTATGTCCAGGTATCACTTATGTCTAAGATTCTTCCTCTAGTTACATTATCGTAGAAACGATGAAACGAATATTTTCGTCAACTGGGCAGGAACCAGGATAAATACATTCGAAAAGTAAACAAGAAGATCTCGAGGGACAGGGCTCGTTAATCAGCAGGAGGATCAAGCCCAAGGCTTGATAGATGATACAACAACAGACCACGATGATGCTGATCTCAATGACGATGATGATGCCGATGAAAATGATGAAAATGTTGATGACAAGACGGTCCACCAGAAGAAATACATCGACCACCGCGACCAAGTACAAGGATTTTGTGGTTTCGAAGAGTGCACAACCTGACTGGATGGTTCATAACGACTATCCTATCTTTGGGCAGCAGCATCCTCTGGAATGTTTATGGACATTGGTGACGAAGTTTCCAGAGCGATGTTGCAGCTGAACACCAAACCAGATAACTAGATTTCAGTTCCAGTTATTTATATTTTATGTCGTTTTCTTTTGTAGATATTTATATATAGACAAGGACGTCTTTCCTTAAACCAGGTTAACTTACTATGAGGTATGAGCAAAGCTCATTGTTGAAGGCCTCATGGTGACTTCAAGATGAAGAACATCAATAAAAGCGTTGTTCCTTTGCTTGTTTTACCATGTATTTGTAGAGACTTTGTCTCATGTACATTTACTTCATATCCTTTCATTGACCATTTAAGAATATTGTATTTCATTTTCGATTTGATCCCGTCTGTCATCTATTTTGTTATGAGGGGCCTGATGGGGAGGGGTGTCTCATCACGAATCACGAAAAAAATTATTCGGACCAATCACAGCTCACGGGAAATTCATTTTGTCAATCACGGATCAAACGATGTTCTAACAACGATTCACGACAAATTTATGAAATGGAAAACGAATTACGGGGAATTGAAATCCCCGATCACGGAGAACGAAAAAAAACCATCGGCCCTCTGTTATGTCTCTGAAGACATTCTCGCAGCAGGGGGAGAATGGGACAGTGCATATTGTATTATTTTAGCTATATTTATAGCTTACCAGATAATACTTTATTATATTAAATTATTTAAGGAGGCTCAATCGTCACATTTTTGAATTTGTGTCAGATTTGGGAACTACTCTGGGTTTGTCCAGTTCAATGGCTTAAAGAATTTTGCACATGGACCCCCTTTTTTTTATTTCATGAATAGCTTGTATGGGTCAAATTAAGACACCTGACAAGTTTTCATAAAATTCTTGATATAAGTTCTTAGCTTTTAGACAAAAATAATCCTAATGTTAAATTAAGGGAAAATCCAGAGAAATCCATTTCCCGCCAAATTTTTTAATGACTTGTATCTCAGTAAAAAGCACACGGACCTATATATTTCTTTTTACCATTTCATTTAGTGTACAATGCTTGGTAAATAAAAATAGGTTTCAAGAAATCCTTGATATAAACAACATCAGGAGTGAGCCTCCTTAATTCACTTTTCTTTAGTTTAGAATATACAGTACATTTACTTTCTGACGACTTTAATGTATTAGGTGTAGTCGGTCGCGCTTGATGAATCGCTATCGTAATTGTACCCACCTGTCCAACCTTTCTCTTAATTAATTGTCCCACATGGTTTAGCTTTCTATGGTCAATTCTAATTGGTCAGAATTGACACATCCCAGAATTTGAAATTATAGTTATGGTGTCAGATCATAAAAAATTGATATCCCAGAATTTTTTTTATTTTTTACGTATTTGGAACTGCTTGTAATTATGTATTTATATAGACTTTGCACTATATGCATCTGATATTTGTACGACAGTTTTAATCCCTTGGATTAAAGTATTGTACTAGGCGGCGAGTGGTCAAATTGTAACAAGGCAACATCAAATAAAACAGTTCTTGTTCAAAGTTGTAATTAATTTTCAGCATCATTTCATGTCTGTATATTATAACATTTCTAGTACGAAATACATAAAAAATTCTCAACTTATTTTAATAAAAAATATAACATGGATGTTAGCCTCCCGTTTCCTCAGCATTCTCAAACATAGAACATATAGACGTCGGCATGGTGGGAGATCGCTTCCAATAAACTTGTTACAAAAAATCAATTGCAGTTTTCCAAAATATTCATTATCGAAAATTATTTTTATATGACTTTAGCACTTGAAAGGACTTCTTTAGTGTTGAAATTTTACCGGAAATTATAAAAGTAAACTTCCGCCAATTTGGTTCTCTACTGTTTATACAGTAATGTAGAATTTCTTTATAAGAGTTATTTGTATTCCAAAATATTTCTTTACTAAAAGACCATTCTTCTATAGTTTGCTATTCAAAGTACCTTTACAATTCTACTCTACAGAGATTCACTGCCGGGTCGTTCAGATACACCACTAAATCCCTTTCACAGCTCCTCACTACTTTGGTGACCGCAGTCAGAGATGGCCTGAAAATTACTGAGATAAAGCTTACTCTACGAGCGGCGTGAATGAAATGTGGATTCTTTTAGTCCATGGGCTGGAATAACCCCCCGTGCACCCCCACTTATGATCCCCACCCATATTTTTCAGTCCTTCTATATCCCCTCTTCAAAATTAAACATGTTAACATGAGCATAACCTGCACGCAATATTGGAACAGGCCCCTTTTTTTAGACCCACCCAACGAAATTTTGGAAAATTTCGTTTTTGATCAAAGTTTTTCTTTCAATTGCTTCAAATTGTTGATTGGTGCCTCTCAGTTATAAAAAAATGGTATAGAATGATAGCCTATGGTATAAGCTTTACAAATATTTCACATACGTACCATTTCTATACCCAATACGTTATAAAAATTGAAAAATCTTACCCCTACCCCTTCGAAATGTTGACATAAATTTTAAGATTTTTCTCGAAATCGTGCAAGTTCAACGGTCCTTATAAACCAGTATGTTTCTTGGAATTGTTTTTAGTCTTTTAATGTCCTTTCTTAAAAATTAAGCATGTTAACATAATGTAAATATGTTTTGAATGACCAAACTATCACTTTTAAATAGATAAATAAAACGCTTCTTTGAATATTTTCGTTTTCGACAAAGTTTTGTCCCTTTTTTGTCTCATCTTATCTATGAGTGGTTCAAATTCATGAAAAGATGGAATAAAATGGAAGTACATAATGTC
>MJUU01037747.1:0-38754 GCA_002080025.1 Modiolus philippinarum
AGTTGCAGGTATTAGTTGGACAAATGGACCAGTTAAGGCTCTAGGGGTTTATTTTGGATATTGTAAGAAGGAGTGTGAAAAAATGAATTGGGAAAATAGAATAAATAAAATGAACAGATTACTTGATTCATGGCATAAAAGAAATTTGACTCTTCTTGGAAAAATTTTAATAATAAAAACTCTTGTCTTACCAATTTTTACGTATATAGGATCTGTTTGTACAATCCCAAATGTTTATTTAAAAGAAATAGAAAGTAGATGTTTCAGATTTATCTGGAATAATAAAACAGACAAAGTAAAACGAAATACATTGATTGGATCATATGAACGGGGTGGGTTACAAATGATTGATTTTAAGAGCTATTTTCGGTCTCTAAAAGTTTCTTGGGTTAAACGGTTAATAAATGGGGATATGACCAATTGGAAAGTCATACCTAATAAGTACTTCGGTGTTATGGGTATAAATTGGCTAGTTTTTATGACAAATTGTGATAATGACACCGTACATGAATATTTCAAAAATATTCCAGAATTTTATAAGGAAATTATGACATGTTGGAATTTATCAAATAGTGTTAAATCAGATAAACCCGCTACATTTTCAGAAATAAGAAAACAAATTCTGTGGAATAACAAAAATATTAAATTTCAGAATAAACCATTAGTTTTTGAAAATTGGATAAAAAGCGACCTCCTTTATGTAAATGACTTAATTAATGAAAATGGTTGCATTTCACAAGATATTATATTAAACAAACTAACAAATAAAGCTAACTGGATGGCTGAGATAAATATCTTAAGATCATCCTTACCTTCTGAATGGAAGGCTATATTAAGTTCAGAAATATCAAAAAAAAAGTGTTGTGAACTTTAAAAGAAACCAATTGTCTTGGAAAGGTAAAGATTTGTTAAGTACTTCTAACAAACTTATTTACAATTCTTTTATTAATAGCAAATTTGAGAAATCAATAGGTTTTAAGAAATGGTTAACTTTCTTTAATATGAAAGAAATGTTTGTTACAGATAAAAATATATACAAATTTATTTTTTCGTTTATAGAAGACAATAAATTGAAAGTTTTTAAGTGGAAACTTTTGCAATACATTATTCCAACAAGAAAACTCTTATTTCCATGGAAAGTAGCTAATAATAATTGTTGTAATTTCTGTGGAAATATTGAAGATTACCAACACTATTTTGTGTCTTGTTCATATCTGGATAATTTTTGGAAGAAAATACATGAAGTCTTATGTAAATGTAAAATAAATTTCAAGATAACATTGAAACATCTAATTTTGGGGTATAAAATTTTTGACGAAGCATATTTTTGGTTCAATTATTTTTTATCAATATTAAGTTTTGCTATATACAAATCATATTATATATCAGAATGCAGAACTAAAAAGGTAAATGTTTTTGATATATTTGTCAAAGAATTTAATGTAAGGTTAAAAACAGAAAATAAACATTGTAAATTCGTTTTATTGAAAAAATATTTAAATAATTGATTATTGTAGATTAATCTACATAATCTTTTTATATTGTGGTATATATCTGTATGCATTTATATGAGTATAACTATTTATTACCCTGGGTAAATAGTTGAATGTAACAGGGAGCGTTATGAGCAGCTTGGACTCATAACGTAAACTGTAACAAGCAAATTTTTGAAATAAAGACATAATATTTGTTGTTAAAAAAAAAAAAAAACAAGTGAAAAATTTTAACCCCCAAATATATGCTTCATAGAGTTGTAAGTCTAAAACAGCCAAGACAGAAGTGCACTGCAGGTACAACTATAACTATTTTTCTAAATGATATCCAATTTAAAGTCTGTTACACAAAAGCTATATGGTTAACGGGTTAAGTTAATTCAATTTTCTAAAAGTTAAATACGATACAGCTTATTATAGATTTAATGAAGTAATAACAATTATTTAAACAGAGAACCAAATCTTATTTACCCTACAATCATATGATCTTAATTGAGTAATTGGTTAAATTCCGAGATAGCAAAAGCTAACATAGTGTGATTGATGATTGATTTTCAACAATTAATTTTTTGATCGAATTTCAGGGTTTGTTTACTGATGAAATCAGAGCCATTATGCTGCAAAGACCAGGCACAAGAAGGCAAGAAAAAGTTGATGAGGTTTGTTGACTTCGTTGATTTTATATTTTATACAATCTGCAAAAGCATACTCAATGGCGGATCAAAGGAGGAATCCCCCGGGGCTTGGAGCCCCCCTTTTTGGACAATCATGTGTTTTTAATGAATATCCTGACGTTTTACTAGAACATATCCCAAACATTTTCGCGCTTCACTGCGCTCGGCTCGATTCCTTTTATTTTCATATGCATGGATCCGCACCTGATACTCCTTACAATAAACTATTCAATACAAAAACTGTTACAATAATCATTATTGTCATTCATTAGCAACCAGAATATAAAGCACGCATAATTAATTTTGTTCATTTTAGTCGACAGATTAAGAAATTCCTTTCTATTTGGTTCGTGTATGGGTTAATATCTTAATAAAATCTCATCTCTCATAATTATACATAATATACCTGTACAATATAAACCATATAAAACAATACACATATAAAACATATAAAACAAAACACATATAAAACATAAAAATGAGAGCCATTCTATACAGAATTGTAAGAGACTATATAACCTTAATTAAAAAATCATACACTAAGACATTTTAAATTCATTATTTACAATATAAGAAGTTTCTGTGAATATTTAAAATCATATAGCAGGCTCTGGAACATGCTTTTAAAACATTTTCATCAGAGAATAAAAAGACTAATTTCTGTTCATCATTAAAATTCATAAAATCAATTTCATAAAATTCAGCTTCCTTAAATAAAACTTCTCTGACTTCTTTATAAAGTGGACAGTGCAGTAAAACATGGGCTTCATCTTCAATAAAAGTTTTACAAAAATGACAATTTCTATCTAGTAAATTTAAATTTTCAAATCTCCCTGTCTCTATTCGAAGTGGCGCGGTGCCACATCTAAATTTATCCATAGAGCTTCTGCGTTTAGTGTTATTTTACAATAAGACTCAGTTTCAAATTATTTTTGAATACTCTATACGTTCTCAGTTTATTCCCTCCTCCTCCAGATATAGATTGATCTGATAACAAACGATTTTTCCAGTAATAAACTGAAGTGATAATTTATTAAACACACCGTCTAAAATATAACGACATATATATGTCAACATATTCGGTGATATTGCAGAAGTGACAGAGATTTAGGTCGCAACAGGTCCTTTTTATGTAAATAGTCCAGTTTTTCACACATTTATGTTTTGTGCTCAACTGATCTGCCCAAATAAAAACTTTTCTGTTAAGACGATTTGAGCTCATTGTTGAGCCTGCACAATAAACGAGTTACACATTTCAACTGTTTGTGGATCAAGGGAAACCTTCCAATATCCCCCAGCACTGCATCGTTCGGCGCATATTTCCCCATCCCTTAAAAGAATCTCCTTGCTCTATGGTGTATGCAATTAATACAAGAATAAGTTTTAACACCCCATATACCAGCACCATATTTTTTAACTGAACATACTAAGTTTTCATACAATTTAATGAAAACTCCGTACTGGACATCATCCATAATTTTACATTTAGCTATAACCAATCCTAGGGCCCGATTAGCCGACTGAGCAACAGTTTTTTTACAGTGACATTGTAATCTAGAAACTCGTTCAATATGTATAATTACACGAATAATTTACAATACGAGCTTCACACTTAAACTGGAACTCTGACCATGCGATACTGGGTGTCCTAAAATGCACAATATTACATTTAACTAAGTTAGTATTCATACAATTATTAGAACACCATGAAAATAAAGCATTAAGGAGTGGTTGTAAGTCATTTTCATACTTTGCTAAAATAACAACATCATCCGCGTAAAGTAAAATACAAATCTTTTCACTATTAATGTCAATACCACAGTGATACGAATTCAAAAATGACACCAAATCATGATATATATATATCAAATAAAATGGGTGATTAAAGGCAGCCCAGTTTCAAGCCACTATTCACACCAAACCAATCTGTGAGATGTCCATTTACCCTAACAGAGCATAAAATATTATCATACAGAGACTTGATATCATTACAAAAATTACCAAAATACCCAAATTGGTTGATTGATTGATTGAATATTGTTTAACGTCTACTCAGCAATATTTCAGCTATATCAAGACGAGAACAAGTTTGTTAATAAATAATCACTTTGGGGTATGGAAAGGGCCATGGGACGGGAAATTCTGACTGCCACTGGAAAAGTAGGGTGAAATCGTCAAGGGCGGGGAATTTAGCCTTGTAGCCGATCACCTACGGACCACCCCAAAAAGAGCTTGCTACAAGGGTTCTTTAACGTGCAGGAAGCGTGGCATTTCTTCCAACACGTGGACCTGAGTTTACATCCCATCCGAAAGATGGGTTGTGTATTTATTAATCCCGCACAACCACGGAATGGGTCCTATTTCTATATCCCGGGACCCTCGGGGTCAGCCTCCGTTTAGGAGGGGTCACACCCCGCAAGCCGGAGATACTGGGTCCTATTTCTATATCCCGGGGTTCCCTCGGGGTCCTCTGTTAGGATGGCTCATACTCCAAGCTCAGAGGATGCTGCGGGCCTATTCTTCAGCCGGGACCGCGCACGGCGGTACCCAAATTGGTCAACTTTGACCAGAAAATGTCTCTGTTAATAGTATCGTAAGCCTTTTTAAAATCGATAAAAGCCGCAAATGTAGATTTACGTAATTTCTTTCTTACTTCACCACTATTAGTTAATGTAGACAGTTGGTCAATTGTACTTCTACTATGACGAAACCCATTCTGCTCAGTAAACTGTTATCATCAATCCACTGCGACAACCTTTCATTCAATAATGTACAATATAACTTACAAGAGACTGATGCTTAAGCAATACCCTATAAGAAACGGGATCCCTTAAATCAGACATATTTGATTTTGGTATTGTATTGATAATAACTTTCCCCAACATATCTGGTGTTTTACCTGACTTAAAGCAAAAATCAAATGAATGAAATAAAGATAAAGTTGATGAATTATTAAAAAATGCCTCCACTGGAAGACCATCAAAACCAGCAGCCACTCCTCTTTTTGGAAGTTTATGGTCTTCCAAACGTTTAGATTTAATCTGCAGTGATGGGACAAAGTTATCGAAATGCGCATATGCAGAAAGTAAATTCACAGTGACTTCGGTATTTAGTTATTTGCCTTGGGTATAACATTCACTGTCTCTTGGAATGAAACAGGCTCATTGAATAAAACATTATTAAATGTCTCACTACATGGTGTAATATTATTAGAATTAGACATGTTGGTTTGCGATACCTGATTCAACAGATCGGAAAAATCTGTTTTCCATTTATTAAAAAACTTGGTCAAATCAGTGTATATATTACCATCATTATCCACAACCACAGTGGGAATCATTTGTTTCTTACTATCTGCAACCCCATTGCATTCCATGACAGTTTTATTTCATTGCAAAACGAGAATGTTTTAATGCTTACCATTCCGGAGCACCTGATGATATCTCAGATTTATAGGGGTTCACACTACTAGTGATTTAGTTTTGTGGCGTTCTTATTAATTTTTGTTTATTTGTTTTGTCTTTGTCATACTGCCTCAATTCGTGTTGGTGTGAATTGCCGTGATTTTGGATTTGTCATTTTGTAATTCCCCCTTTCCTCGTTCTTGCTCTGGTATTCGTTTGCCGATGTATAAAAGGAATGATGTGATGGCAAAAACTAATATAAAAATGTTCCCCTTAATCCACTAAATTTAGCAATATATAATTATAATCAACTTTTGACTGGCTTGGACGTTTATAATACAGTGAAACTTAATGTTTTATACAGAAATTGCCATTTTTCCATTACATCGGAATTATGAAATTGTAAACAGTTGATAATCTTTTATGGATTTATTAATACTTTTGAAAATAAATTACCCGTTAGCTTTATGTTTTCGAACGATTTGCCATTTTTGTTTTAGATGTTTATTATATTAAAAAAAACTACTGCAATAACAACATTCTGGTGCAAGATGCCGCCTTGAAAGTACAATGAGGTATTAGCGAAGTTCATGTTGAAGGCCTCAAGGTAACTTCAAAATGAAGAACAACCAAAAAGCGGTTTAACTATGTATTTGTACAGACTTTTTCTCATGTGTATATACTGTATGTCCTTTCATTGCTAATTAAAGACTGGGGTTTGTCTCTCTTGCTGAGTCCGTAAAATGATTCCCCTTGAAACTAAATTCACAGTAACTTCGGTATTTAGTTATTTGAAAGAGATGTATTGTGTCTGCATATTTCAGTTATGGAGTACTTGTTTTTGAGAAAATATCTAAAAAACAAGTACTCCATAACTGAAATATGGCTCATACTTTTAATTTTGGCATTTTATTGTTTGTAATTTCCAAATGTTATTCTGACCAATTTGTTTATAGTTCCCACGTCTCACTATGTTACTATGCCAAGCCTCTTTGATGACTGCTTTGTGGTTGGTTATGATAACAATGAAAAAAAGTGGAGTAAATGCTTATGAGACAAAGTCTCTAGACATACACATGTATATGGTAAACGCTTTTATTGTTGTCCTTCATCTTAAAGTTCCCAACAATGCTTCCAATGTTCAAACAAAGAGCTTTGCTCATACCTCAAAGTAAGTTCAAGACGGCCACTAGCACCGGTTTAAGAAGATAGAAAAAAGATGGGAAACGGGAAAAGTGTCAAAGAGACAACGACCCAAAGGGGGGTAACAACAACTCAAAGAATTCATTTCTAGTTGTCAAACAATGCTTCATTAATGTATCTTTCCTATTGTTCATGGCTACGGGATCGTCAAGAAACATAAAAAAATGACTGCAAAGAATTCTAACAATCGTTGTCGTCATCGTTGCCGACAAAAAAAGACAATCACAACATATGAAAAACTATGGAACACTCATTGAGTCAGTTATAATAAAACTAGGCAAAACATAACCATAAGAAGTAGGCTCAATTCACAGGTCGGCAGAGTGATATTTTGAAATGCCAAAAGTTGAAAGCATGATAGTGTATCCATATGAGAAATACAAGCTACCTGAAATAAATATACAGCAGACATCTCTTGTATGGGGAATCTTTTTATGGACTCCATACTGCAAGTCTTAAATTAACAAAGTCTCTACAAATACACATGTACATGGAAAGTCCGAACAATGGAACAACATAAGGCGTTCAACAATGAGCTTTGTTCATACCGCATAGTAATTTCAGCACCCGTTTGGGGCGGTATTTATTGCTTAATGTCGAACAACACTAAATCCATGTATCCTTATATGTTGTGATAGTCTTCTATAAATCTTGTTGTCGAACAACGGATTTTTTAATTCTATGTTTGCTCATAATTCCCCTTCCATGGATATACAAAACACGAATGACATTTTTAGTTGTCTTCCAACTGTTAAGATTTTATCTGCGCTGAAGAGACATAAGTTGTCGAAATCGTCATATACAGTTATTTGAGGATTTAGTTAATAGCTATGAACTCTGCTTGGGTCCGTTTTGAACTACTCTCATTGTTGAAGACCTTATGGTGACTTTGAAATAAATAAAGAGCACTGTTTCATTGTCTTACAATGTATTTGTTTAGGGATAGTCCCATGGGCATTTTTCTCTATATCATTTCATTGTTAATTCTGGTAACTCACCTGTTATCATAATTTACATACCACAGGTAGTGAAATGTTTGAAATCTATGAGTAAACAGTTCAGAGAATATCCTTTTATGGTACAGAGAAAAATTGTTCAACATGCATTCTATGATAAGTAAGTAAACTTTATATTGAAGTAATGATTACGAGCTTTTGTAGTCTGACCAGGTTAAGTAGAAGTCAAATCCCTGTTAGTGATTTGTAAAACATTTTTGAAGGTAATTTTTGCGCATTATGCTCTTCAAATTATTTAAGAAAAGAATTGTTGGACGATCACGAGCATTTAAAATTTTAGTCTAATAGATTCAGAATTTCAGGATAAGAGAAACATGTGTTGCGTCAATGGTTTTTGATTTAGTAATGGATGGTGTGAATAAGAGGCCTTAAAGGCTTACACAGTTTAAAGTTATATGGATGCAAAAAAGTGCTGTATGAATTATGGATGAAATTTATAGAATTTAAATGAAATAAATACCTTTTTTCAATGATTTCTTCTATTTCATGGAAAAGTCAAGATCTAAAGTAAGTGAGAACCGAACCGTCAGTCTGCAAAGAACAATCCAAGGACAATGGCAACGTCGGAAAAACGAAGAAACGAAGACATAACATGAGAACGGCACAGAAAAGAAACTGAAGACACGCACATATACAAAAATGAACAACACGGACCCAATAAAAACCATGGGTGAGATCAGGTGCACCGGTAGAGTAAGCATCTCCTGCTTCTTATAAGACACCCGCCGTGTTGAACATATCAACTCCGGTAGTAAAGTCAAATCCGGTAGAGGAAAATCAAACTTTAGTGGCAAAGAGAAAGATCTGTCCAAGATCCACAAGATCCACAAGATCGCTTGTCTAAAACTTGTCTAGAATTCAAACACCAGACTGAAATAAAAAAATGTGTTTATGGACATTCAACGGGAGCAAAACTCTGATAATTATTTTAGAAAACTAGATTACACCATGGAACTATCTATTGATACTTCTATGATAACACATTTAACATTAAGCAAATGATAAAACAATAAAAAAACCAAAAAAAAACCATAATAAGAATATGGCATTTGGCCTAACAAAGTACTGGCTTAAATCTAGGGTATCTGAAGTGTTTAATCTTGTCATGATAAAATTGAATATCAACTGAGAAAATCACTACAGACTTTTTCAAAAGTCATATAGGTACTTAAATTCTCGTTTCATTTTGATAACAATATCTTATTGTTTTTCCAGATTTTTTAAATATTATTTTTTCTTTGTCTTATGATTCTTACCAGAAAATCATAATTTAATCATTATGTGAAACATACGATGAAAATGATTCAATTTTGATAACGAAACACGAATAAAAAGTAAAATTTATTGAAAATAAGAGATTGAGGAAACAAACAACTAACATGTTGATATTTCTTCGTCTTTGAAATAAATTTCATGGAAATCAAAAATGGAAGGCCGTACAAGAGAGTTTTATATACACTAAATAGCAATTTAATAATTATTTTTCTTTTAAACACGATTTAACGAAGATATAAGGTTCATATATTATACACTGTTGTTTTTTTTTAAATATGAAGAAGATCATTGCTTTATCAGAAAAAAATCTTCAACGTCTTTTATCACTGTTGCAGATATAAACACAACAGAGTAATTCTAAGAGAAGGTCTAGCTCCAGATGGAATATATTTCAATATAAGTGGCACCCGTAAGTAACAGAAATAAGTAAATGTAGACTGATGCTACGGATGAGGAATTAAATTCCGAAATGGCAATAAAGCTCATTAAAATTTAATGCAATTTTAGTTCAAATATGTGTTATGGTCTAATATTCATTTACACCATATCCTTTCGTAAAATATTTAGCAATTAAGGATATCGGAGACTTATACTAATACAAAAACTTTTTTATGCATTTTGATTTAGAGGATATAGGAGACTAATACTAATACAAGATTTTTTCTAATGCATTTTGATCTAAGAAATTCGAAAAACTATCTCGGGATCGGATCACTTTCTGTAATACCAGATAGTAAAATAGTACCGAGCAGAGTTGTCGAGAGCCAAAATCGATGAGAAAAAAGAAAAGTCGGGTAGAATCTACCGGAAAAGTTCTCAACCGCAGTCGTTCGGACTTTATACAGGATTTCAAAAGAAATAATGGGTTAAACCGGTTTTATAGTTTTTTTAAATTAACTTTCAGAACAATTATCTGATATAAAAATTGGGTTTTGATGGGGCAATAGTTTGATCATAGTCGCCTTTTAGATAAGCTGGTTCGGCAAGAAATGCCCAATGTTTAAAATTTTTCTATTAAACAAACAAATGGACACGGGTTATGTATTCCGGTATATACATGAAATCATTATTCTAAACTCCTCACAGGAAGGGATCTTGGTAGAAGCTGTATACTGAGGGTACATAACTTACTTTGTCAGTTGGTGATTGGTCTGGAGCTGGCATGTCAGTTAACTGTTAGTAGTCTCTTGTGATTTCATGTTTTTGTCCGTATATTTAGTTCTTTCAGTTTCATTTTTCACAATTTACTCAGTCATGTTGCCAACTGAATTTTACTGTTGTTACGATTGTTTTTTGATTTATCACATTGGCTGTAGGGGGAAGGTTTGGATCCAATAAAACTAGTTTAACCCCGCCGCAGCAAGTTTGCGCCTGCCCTAAGTCAGGAATTTATTAAGCCTTTGTGTGTCTTGTCCTTTTTCTAGTTAGTTTACTTTATGTCTATAGGAGTCTAGGATGATGTTTATTTCGCTGGACTTGATTGCACTTTGTTCAGGGGCCGACTCCGGCCTGCCGTTAGGTGTGGGGTTTTCTCAACGTTCATTGAAGATCTTATGGTGGCTTTCAGTTGTTATTACTCCCCTTTGGGTCGTTGTCTCTTTGACACATTCCCCGTTTCCCTTCTTTTTTCTAACTATCGAAAAATGCCAAAATGCCATTTCGAGAACATAAATGATGATAACATAACAGGAACACTATATAAATGATGATAACATAACAGGAACACTATAATGGCCAAAAATAACAATCACATGCCACAATATACCAGGGAATTGCACAAGAAAAAAATATAAATACAAAACACAAACGTAGACAATGATAGGAACCGGGATAGCCAGACTTGGTTTCGATACTGGTAAGAGTTAGCGGTTGATATTTCGAGAACCATTTCCCATCTGTGCGGACCAAGTAAATGTGTTTGGAGAATATCGGGACCCAAAACATATTCGATCAGAAGAACTAACCTAAGCTGCCCTTAAGTACAACCAGGATCGATTAAGAACAGAACATTGCAAAACGGGGATTTCCAAAATATGTGTCAGAAGCTAATATTTTTTTACATACCACTAGTAATGAAACTTGTTATAGATAAATATATATAAAAAAGGCAATGAAATGCTTTAGATATAGGTTCTTTGAATGACAATGTTTACAATTTATATCTGATCAATGCAAGTACATGGATGCAAAACATACCAATATTCAACTCTCTTTACTTGTTACATGATTCATCTCTGAAAAGTCCTCAAGACCTTGTCCGTCAACGAGTATCTACTCCTGTATATGTATTGACCATCCGTCATGCAAGATCTTTTGCTAGCTTAAAATTTAGCAGACAATAAACAAGCAGCATAGAGATTAAAAAATTTAAGGTAGATAGACAGTAACATTTAAATCCATGAAATTTTTTTGTAAGTCGGCACAATTGAAGAACCAATCCTACTTACAATAAAAATTATGGGTCACCATACTTGCTTTTTCTAGAATTGAGATCAAAGTTTGCTCATTTTTAGCCATTTTGTCACCTAAATTTACATAGAATGCACGGGGAAAATATGGTAAGGCAATTTTTAGCTTAATAGAAATAAACTTTTTATCCATGAGAATTTGATGTATTTTTGTGGACAGATAGTTTATAATGTAATTTATTGGTTACAATTAAAAAATGTATATGTCACCATGCTTTTAACGGAGATATTTTACAGAGTTTCCGGATTAAACATTATTTACGCGAAAAGGGAGTTAATTCGCGGCTAGGTAAATGAAATATGACGTTTTACATCTGTCATTCAATTATGACGTCACAAAGGAATAGCCTTCAAATTACTGTTCCGGCCCAAAAATCAAGCTTACCCCGTATCCGACTCTTATTTTCTAATGCGCAATTGAATAGCGCAGCGCAACAGTGTCTATCTACCTTAATTATATGAAAATAAACTAGATGATGCATGTACAGAAAATGTCAAGATTTTTCAAATTGAATTTTATCATAACAACAGAGCATGATTTTGATATATAAATTACAACTGACATTACCTTGAAGATAATATAACTGTACTGACATTGATTTGCGTCAAAATATTTGTATCCATATTTGTGAAAGATTATTTAAACTTATATTTTTAAAAACGTTTTCTTAGATATGTTGACACTGCGGTCAAAGTTATCTTCATTTTAGTACAAATTCATATTCTTGTTTATATATAGTTTATGCGTAAATAAAATGGTAAATATATATTTAAGTCAAATTTGTAATAATCAGCGAAAATTACGTAATTTACACATTAAATATCTTATAATATATGTCTGAGCAATGAATTTACGTAAAGTTACAAAATTCTCATTTATCAAATAAAATGTTAATCTAAGATTTAAACTAGCGTCATGATCACAACATGTGTTGCTTCAATTTTAAACGCTTTATTACAAATTTGGTAAGGTTAAATTCAGTTTTATATCCAATGTCGGTAGATATATATCAAGGTTTTACAAACTGACAAATATTGAAAAGGTGAAACGTTTCCTGCATATTATACCTTTGATCAAATCACAATAAGTCTAATATAAATAATTATAGTCCACAATCGATTCATTTGATCAATTTGTCACATATACAATTTTCATATGACACTCCATATAACGATAAGAAAACTAGTATTCAAATTAAATACAAACGAATTTTCAAGGGTATATAGTTATATAACTACTGCAACATAGGATATTTGTAATGTCATAGTGTATGACAGTTTACTTTAAATGTTCCAAAGTCCGCGGCTTTGTTCGACACAAAACTCCACATTTATTGTCAAATTCGATAGTATATTTATTATATTATATTTCAACTAATAGTATATTTATATTAATGAAAAACTAAACTGAAGGTGAAGAGAGTTAGTGTTGATTTAGTTCGATATACTTTCTATTATTATATTAATGTACAAAAGATATTCTGTTTGATCTTGTATAATTTAAGTGATAACAAAACCAGAGGGACGGAAAAACACAGAAGAGATTCACCCTGGAGATAAATTTGGGGTAAGTAAGTTTTTTTTTGTCGGGGGCATATAACAAGGATAAGGAAAATGGCCTCACTAAAAAGGGGCAAAATGGAAGAGGCATTTTATCAAATATATATTTTTATTTTTGATAAATGCAGGAATCATTATATTTTTCTAATTTTAAAGTCTTGCTGATCCAATTAGTCTTTCCTAGTTGTAAACAAATGTCCTTTTCGATGCCATCACAATGTAGCATTGAATGATGTCTTGTTTAAAACTTGATTTTACATACATATTTTTGAGAACAGTTAAACAAATAATGCATCAGTCTCAACATAAATGTATCCTACATACATAAAAAGAAGTTTTTATGAGTTTTTAAAATATAGTTGTTTTCATAGAAAATATTATACATTTTAATACCTGAATTGAAACATGATTTGGATCATTTGATTCTGTACCAAGCGAACTAAATTAAAAACATTGGGAAGTGAGGAACAATGAAAGGTTGCAAGGATTTTTTTTTCAAATTTTGTATAATTCTATTTCAATTGTCCTCAGAGAAATTATCAATATTGTGATATAACAAATATCTAAAGATGTGAAATAAGGTCGTAAACACCGATTTAAACATAAGTGCTTAAAACTACTCGTTCAAATTTATTTTTGCATTTTTGTATTAAATCACTCTAAAATGAACATTTGCAAAAGGAAAGAAATATGATCAAAACTATAAACTGACTGTAGACAAGCATTCAATATAAAAATAAGCAAAAGCTCTTAGTATCGTAAATACAAAAAAAAATAATCGTAATGTTTGTTTTCTATTAGGAGGAAGACTTGATTTGTGGTTGTGCCAGGAGATCTACAGTAATAACGAGACATGAAGTAGAGCTACTTTTTCTACACAGATTTGTAAGTAGAAATGCGAAATACCCCGTGTATATCATATGGGAACGGGAACATTAAAATGATCATCATTATAATAATTTAAGTTAGGGGTGAAATGAAAGTGAAATACATTAAATTATTTCACACAATTAGAAAGTTACGTAAGAGACGTTTGTCAATGTTTTTGATGATGACATTCTCGGTGGCTTAATAAATTTTGTTTCCAAAATAGTATTTTTATTTCAAATACTAAATTAAATATTACTTAATAAATTTGTAGCTGAAATTGAACCTTTTAATATACTACCAGAAAAAAAGACACTGAACATTTTTTTTCAAATCGAGAAATAAATCATGAACATCTTTTAAAAGCATAAAGCAGGCAAATTTTTTTTCAATTTTTTTTTGCTGAGATAAAGAGTTAATCCAAAAACATTTCACAAAATTCCCATAAAGTATCACAATATGTTTGAAAAACCAAATATAGTGTTCTCAAATCTTCATTTAGATTGAAATAACTGTCATGAATAAAAATTTCATGAATAGTGTTTGTGCCAATGTGGTCTTTGTTTATGCCAATGTGGTCTTTGTTTATGCCAATGTAGTCTATGTTTCTGCCAATTGGGTCTTTTTCGTTTTTTAGGTTTAGGTAAACTAATGTTTTTTATTTTTTATTTTTTTTATCTCATGAATTGTGTCTTCCAAGTATTTAGTTTCCGTGTCAATTTGTTGAACTTGATTAACTTAATATCAGGTCAATCTGACAACTTATTAAAAATAAATTGTGTCTTAAAGCCATGCAGTATAATATGATGCACAATTTCTTTTTTGCGTTAGTATATGTACCTAATTATATATTGTGATTCCCGAAAATGTGTCCTAACGACTTTTTGCCCTGTCTGATGACTTTTAGCTCCTGGTGTAAAACAAAGAGAAAGTTTTAATAGATATTGAAGTTTATTACTTGTAACCAGTAATCATAGTGCTTACTTTATACAATAGCAGCCTCACTTAACATAAATTGAGAATTTCAAAAAATAAACAAACAAGAGACATAACTCAGTCCATAACCTTCACATTTAAAAATGTTATAAAATGTTATAAAAAAGATTGAGCTGCCAAAGGCAAATTTTAATAAAAACAAATGTTCAACTTATTATCAATAACACTGAAATTCTTTCATGCAGTTGAAATATCATGAAATACGATTGATTGACTGATTGATTGATTAATTTATTAGTTACAGTTTTACGTCAAGACAACAGTATTTCAGCTATCTGGACGATTTAATTAATTTAAGCAATTGTTGCTTCGGTATTCGTTTGCCGATATATTCAAACTAAAATAAGAAAGATATAAAGATGGATTAGACACTAGAGCAAAAAAGAGTAGGAGCAAGAAATTTAGTCTTCTATACCAGCTTGGAAGGCTGCTCGTAAAACTATTGAAGGAATCTTTATACTTTATGGAGCGGGGCCTTTCCCCACACAAATTGTTTAGAATGGTTTTCGGTCATGCCTACAGTATTATCACCTGGCTGCCCCGCATAACATGACATTCTCATATCTACACCTTGGGGATGTGACCAGCAACTCTGTAGACAGAGCCTTTGAAAACAAATTTAGGGGCCGAGCCATAAAATAGGAACATATAACTGTAAAATCTTTCATTTCAATACGAGTATGACACTGAAAAGGGGTTGAGAATTTTTGTCTACATTTGAAGATAACTGTACACGAATTTTACATTAGTATGATAAAAATGGAATTATTTTTAAGCTTTCAATAAAAGATAAGATGTAAATCTGTTTGACAAAACAATCTATGTTATGTTTTAAGGTCAACTTCGATTTTGTGATCGTGCAAATAAAATAACCTAACATAAATGGAGTGGTTGACATAACAAAATATATCTTATTCTTTTATAACCACTAAGGGTAATGACAGGAGAAACAAAAACGTTTTTAACGTAAAATTTACATTTATAGGCCAATAAATTGATTAAAGACGTAATAAATTGTTGTTCAATATAAACAATATTAATGGTTACTATAATCCACCGATTCTGAAGTACTACTCCAAACTATTAAGGATAAAAAGTTTGGATTACAATGTAAAATAACAGCCATAAAAGTACTAGTTCAAGTCAATGTGACTAATAAATGAAAATATACTTTTGTAAGTTTAAAGTGAATATGATTCTGTTCTTATTCTATACGGTTTTCAATATCATTCTACCCAAGTCAAATGAAACATCTTCTCACGTGACACATAGACGAGTATAAGATTTTCATCTGCGACATACAACGAAGTATCAGGTAGAGTATTCACATTTTTCCAATATTTAATTTTTGAAATTTTTTAGTTAACACTTTTAAGCCATTTTTACTAATTTCAAACATTTTTTCAAAGATAGTTCATTAGTCGCTAGATTGCGTCTGTCTAAGACAATATAATATAATGTCCAATGAATATCTTGTGATCACCAATAACGCTGGAATGAATTATTGATTTTTTTTTTCTTACTGCAATTGTATAGTAGTAAAACTCTTACATTGTTCAGGTAATAAAGCACAAAAAATATCTTTTCTTCAACTAAACCATTATTACTTTGTTCTGTTTTTCCTCATTAGATAAATGAGTTTCAGTATATGTACATGAATGGTGTATCAACATCAGAAATAATTAAATCTTTTTAACACAAATTTTTTCAGAATATCAAGATTTTTTTTCTAATCATTTACTTAGTATCTGAATAAACCTAATTGGCGAGTAATTATTGTAAACTGTACTAATGATCATGTACACTACGGTTTTATTCTATAATAGCATCGTGATTGTATCCCTTTGCTTATGTTTAAAAGACATGAAAGGAACATTTAATTACTTTTAATCGTAATTGTGTATCAGACAAAGTCATTCCTTTAATGGAGTTATGTCACGGAAAGAACATGAAAAGTTACTTTAAAACATTTAGTTCCGCTTCCAAATGAAAACTTTTAGGTCTTTTAGTTTTCTCATTGCACGGTATACACTATACGGACTTCCGACTATATATTTATACGTTAATATCAATAGCTTAATATCAATATCAGCTCTCATTAGACCGACACGTTTCTAACAAACTTAATTCTCAAAGTGTGTTTTGTCACATTTGAGGGATTTTTCTGATTTGTATAAACAACGATAAAATTATAAGATACAGTGAGCTTTGTATTTTTCTCTCACAGTGAAACAAATATTCATTTAATTCTCAAATATGACGATCATGTTTATTTCAATCGAAAACTGGGTATTCTAGTGTAAATATAGAACTAAAATTGAATTTAATCTCAAGCCTCAATTACATAAAATATGTTATAAATGTTCATAAAAACGAAGGTGTTCTTCAGGATCTATGAATTTATTTTTCAGGATTATATGGATATATTTGACATGGCTGCCGACTCAAACGACGAAAAAAATCTGGATATTTGCAAGTAAGGACATTCAAATCTTTCTTACATAGATTTAAAAATTCTCTATAAATAGACCATGGCACAAATTTGACTTGTTGTCTGGTTTATACATAAATCATCCAGAACACTTATATTATTAAATAATCGAATAGAACTTGCTAAATTAACATTATAAAGAAACTTTTGTTTTTCATAATTATATAACGTTCAAAGACATTCAAAACTCCATTATTATCAGATCTGAAATATATACTTTGGCAGCTTTTTTTTCAAATTTCAAGTTTTTGCGATTTCTCCGTTTTGAAATGCGTTTTAATGCATTCGTACTGTGGAAAAGGTAAAGTGTGTTCTGATTGTATGGTAGGTTCGACTGTATTGTGATACCAAGGTTAATTCAATTTGATTACGACTCCATCTTGAAAATATAGTTCTAAGGTCCCATAGTACAGCTATAAGTATCATATTATTGTATTTATAATCACACTTATTATTGTCTTTTATCTTTAAAACAATGCTGATTTTTTCAACAATGCGCAATTTTGAGACATACATGTAACGCCCGAACAAGTAACAAGGTAGAATGTTAGCCAAAGCAAAATCTGTGTAAATAACATAATAAAGAGAGAGTAATGACATTTTTATCCAAATTAGCGACAGGAATCAATCATGCATACGAAGAATCTATTACAACAATTAAAAAACAAATAATAATAACTTGCGTCCATGTACATGCGGGTTATTTTCAAAATCTTTACAATAAAATGTTAACTGACATCAAGGCATAAAAGATTACATGTTTCAATTACACTGATGTATTAACTTAGCCTTTGCCTGATATAATTCAATCTTTTCCTGACAGTACTAGATTAATAACCAAATTACTGATTTTTTTCATATATAGACATATACTAGTATATTGGTAAGAAATTAAAAACAGAAAGTAATCTTAGTTTGTATAGACATAGGATTTGTATATATTCTCTTTACCATAATGGTGGTGAAAACTGCAATTCCTAATGGCGTTTTAATACGTTTCAGACATTTTCAGTTGCCTTCCTCTTAATTAGTATGTATGCATATAGCTGATAGCGTGTCGAAAAAGGTTCTGTCACTTCTACAAATAGACATATGAAGCATTTAAGCATTTTTGTGATATTCTAATTTACAATGAAGGGATACTGAGAAAATGCACATAAAACAAACTACACGGTAAAACAACCAAGCCATCCTTAGATGCTGGTTAGACAAACTAACTTATAAAGGGATTTCCCGATCATGCCAAATGACAAATATTCGGGATGTTTTCGTCTCATTCCAAAATATAATGACCATTTTCACGATTAAAACAATATAATACGAAATCCAATATAACTCTGGTATGAATTTCATAATAGCAAAATTTCTCTTATTCTTTTTGTGAATTTGTTGAATGTAAGTAAGACGACCTCACGATTTCATTGGATATCAAAACAATCGCGAACATCATATATTTTGGGTCTAAAAATATAAAAAAAAGTAATTTAACAAAATGCATTGTTTATTGATTTTAAACGTAAATGATTGCTGTGATTTTGATAATTTCCATACGATGTCAATTTCAGTCCTGACACATCACAGTATTTTAGAAGCCGAAGAAGGGTTTCAGAATAGGAGTCTTTCATAAACGTTGATTATTATAGTTCTGCTTTCCTAAGGAGTTTAACACTTTGAACAGGAAAACTATGAAGAAGATTTTTTAAATTGTACATAGATAATTAAAAAAAAATCACTTCTGTGACACTGCCAACAAAATCACACATGATTTTCATAATTCTTCGTTCATTCCTCTCCGGAATGAAGTTATATTTTATATTTATTAGTTGGCTTCATGAAATATTTTATATTATTTGTTGTGTTTTAGTAAAGTATTAAGGTGAGTAATTTTGAAGTGTGCGAGCAATGCTTTCACATTTGATTTTTATGGGATAAAGGAGCTATTTATATGATTGGTGTATGATCATTGCTTAAAGCTATGTATCATTGTTGTAAGGGGTCGTTTTATTGCAATATCAGCTCTTGACATCATATCACCTCTGTGAATATCACGATCATTTTGTGTATTGGGACATGGGTGTCCTATACCCAGATTTAATAAACTTTATAATTGTTATCATTTAAAATTTGTGCAGGAAAAATGAAGTCTTACGACACTTCCCTTTAGAGAAATTGGCAGAGAATCCAGGAACATGGAGTGTTTTGAAATATAAGTAAGTATAAGAAGACCAAGCCGTTCAGGAAGGAAAAACATATTTATGTCACGTATAAACTAGCCCACGTGTCGACAGTGTTTGATAGATGCTTCTTTGACTTTTTATCTAAACATTGTTTTTGAAGCATCCAATACAAATAACCAAAGATTTAAAGTCTGTATAATTTTACCTAAAAAAATCTAGCAGTGGCTTAAAATCATCATGTTTTTACTTATGTTGTATATCATTTTTTCGGGTGTTTAACATTTAATATTTTATGAGTGAGTTATTTCGAACTCTAAGTTTGCAAAAACTATCGACTTCCGATCAGAAAAAGGTCTGAAGGGACTACTTGACACACAATACCAGCATTGGAAATTAAGATAAATGGGGTGAGCAAAACTTTTAAATTCTAAATCATATAAATATTTCTCTAAGTTCGGTCTGAATTGTTTTCGATGTTGAAAAATCAGATTGATTGTGAAAACTGAATCATCCTAAAAACAGAAGAATTTGATTCAGCTCGTATAAGGACAGGTAATACTTTTAAGACTGCCTTAAATTTCATAAGAAAAGAAAAATAATCATAATTTAATTTGTTGTGATTATGTAGATATGGAAGATTGATGGTAAAAGACAGTAACGATGTAGAATGGATATATGTAATTAAATCAGTGAGTATTTTAATTACTATTGTGTTTGTGTTTACTTTTAGTGTAACGAAATATCGCATATACATGTATTTGAAATAAAATTAATTGATAATACACGTGACAATAGCGTTATCCTTATATCCATAATTATGTAACCTTATACATAATTTATATGGGTCAGATTTATAAGAACTTTCTACAATTTCAATTATAGCACTTTACTGTACGAACATCATTAGGAATTTTGTGTGCTATACAGACATGTCTATGGAATAATATGTAATAACTGTTCAGTGTTCAAATACAGACAAAAGGTTAGAAACTAAATAAATTTATAAATGTAAGAAATGTCTCTTTTCTGAAGGAGAGCACACCGAAACGGAGAATAAGACGTTTAAGAATTTGATTTTGATATAGAGGGTTTCATATAATGTTGTAATAAAATAAGCCCATTGCATTGCTGTTTATTTGGAGCAATAAAATTGGTTGTATTCAACTGATTTGATTTAATGTAAGTTTCGGTTTATACGAGCTGAATCAAATTCTTCTGTTTTTAGGATGATTCACTTTTCACAATCAATCTGATTTTTCAACATCGAAAACAATTAAGACCGAACTTAGAGAAATATTTATATGATTTAGAATTTAAAAGTTTTGCTCACCCCATTTATCTTAATTTCCAATGTTTTATATAAAGAGTCATGAAAACCTGTTATAAATCAGCAATGCACGAAAGATTAGTTTTAACTAACGGAACTTCAGTTTTAAAAAATTCGTCTGATTATGTTTATCCGTTTTAAATTTTAGGATTACTTTGAGTTTGAGTGGATAAAATTAATGTCTATAATTATTAGGTTATTTAATGTTTAGTTTTACAATATATAGACATTTTTTATTAAAGACTTCATTTCTTGTTTCCAGGGTGAGGCGCGCGTATTGTCACACTTAAAACAAGAAGTCATAGATGTTAATAAACGTAGGAAGGAGATACAGAAAATGATGCAAATGGAGTCGCCATTTTACCGAACAAAGAAACTACTAAACTTTATCGGAGGAAGAGACACAAGTAAGTTTTAAGTAGATCTTGATACCAAAAATATTTTGTGCAACAACAGATATCTATATATCAACAAAACCTCTGAAACACTTACACTAAACATTACAAATACAAATACATGTCCATAGCAAAATTTCAAACCACTAATTTGAATGATATGGTGTGAAATGAAACATCATGAAACAATGTAAGTAAAATACTAATGAACAAGGGATGTGATTATTACAAAAAATATAAGTCCAGAGACATCACAGAAAACAGGAGGAAATTCAACCACACAAGGACACCAGACAGCCAGAAGGAACGGAAATAAAAAAATGAGATTATTCAGAACTAAGGCGGTTATAGGCTAAAGTCTTATGAAAACCGGGAGTGACATCAGATGCTTCTGAAGAGTAAGCATGTCCTACTTTGCTAGTGGTACTATCAAGACTTGTGGGAGGTCATATATGCGTTACAGCATTTAATCCAACATAGGAATGTCTGAATGCATGTAGAAATACCTTTCAAGTAATATTGGTGTACAGCATATTAAACTAAGTACCAAATAACAATCATCAGATCATTCAGAATCATTATATTGTGAAAATTACAATGCAATCTTAAAGCAACATGTGTGGCAGGGAACAGAAGTTATAAAGAAGAAATTACATCAAGGACAAACAAATGTACCGCTTTAGCTATGGTAGCTGCTGTGTCCATGGGTAATAATGTGTGGTGTTAAATAGTTTATCAGTACTTTGTTGATTCTAATCATAAATATTTCATTATGATTTTTTTGCAGCCGAATCTGCTTACAAATCTTCCAATTATCACCCAGGGCGACGACGAGATTTAGTATCAGCGCCACCGACGTATGGTCATCGAAAATGTCTGGACGACCTCGCATATAGAAGTTTCCCAGAAACACCCAGAAATTACCAAACAATGGAGTCTATAATAGGCAAACGGCAACCACTTAAACAAATTTCAAATGAAGTAAAATTGCCAAAACTTGCAGTGAATTCTGCTAAGTCACAAGATGAAAATGAAAACGAGAATGAAAATGATAATGAGAATTTGACAAGTGCTCGTGAAGCAGATAATGAAAAGAAAGAAAACGAAATTGTGACAATTGAAGACATGAATCCAATTTCTGAATCTAAGAATTCGTTTTATCAGAAAACTGGCAAAAATATTAGTTTAGCACCTCGACCTCGATCTGAACTCTCAAGTCAGCTTAGTAGAGCCGGTTCTAGAATGAAAAATGAGAAACCGCAGTATGAACCGAGCGTTAAAAGTGTACCTGGACGCCGGAAAAGTACTGTAAAGAAACAAGAACTACCGCCTTTCGTTCAGGTTGAAGTTCTACATCCGGGGCAGTCATTTGTAAGTATATAACTATATGTATGTAGCTATAGATTTTGAAAGAGTGAACTTCAATTTCAATGTTTTGATAAGGATGATATCAGTCAAGACAATTATTGTCACAACGACATGCTTTTATTTTACCAATTTGGCATTCAGAGGGTTTTATTTTTACATTTTATTATATTAAGTTTTACAATGAAACTATACTCGGGTAGAAACTTATTTTTGAACATGTAGGAAGTTACATTTACTATACATACATGTAGTAGGAAGAAACATGAAAAAATCTGAAGGCAATCACCGGAAAGCTTTCATCAGACAAATCAAAGAAAAATGCCCCATTCACATTGGATGAAAATTAACAAATATGAATTTTGTTTATAAAATTTTGGTCAGTTGAAGGTTGGGGTTAAAGTTAACATATGTGTTATGGTCTTATGTTCATTATTTCATATCTTTTCGTAAAATATAGAAATAAAAAAGAAAAATGTCTACGCCTACGCAATATATCTCCAGCATATTACTGAAAGCTAGCAATAAAAAGAATCCAACGTAACAAATCCGATAAAACCCGGCAAAAGACAGTCTCATACAACTCCTAGATGTAAGAGTTTGTACCTTTATCGGTCAGATTGATGTGTGCAAACAAAAGTAATATGTATTAATATGTAATGACTGAGCTCAATGGTAATTATCCCAAAGAGTCAGAACCCCCCCCCCCCCCCNAAAAAAAAAAAAAAAACAAACAAACAAACAAAAACAAAAACAAAAAAAAAAACGAAATACAGTTGAATTCCTAGCGTTTTTGGCCTCATTTTACCAACGAACGATACATACTTCTATAATATCCGTTGGCAGATTCAGACAGTTCATACAAACATTATTCAATCTAAAACAAATGAGATGTACTTCATAAAAACACTTGAAAACATCAATTTTGATTCTTTAAATCCTTTTCGATAAAAAAAGTTGGGCCACAAAGCTCAAGTGGATGCAGTCTTCCGTTGAATCGAGAAGCATTAAGCTATATGGTCATGGCGATCCGTCCCCTTGATCTGTAGATATTCTTTGCAAATACAATTCTTGACTTCACACGAAACAATGTCTTCGTATAATAAAATCTAGCTATTCGACATAGCAGTATCGAAACTTTGTCTCAACAATTTGTACAAGTTATATGGGAATGTTTTTGTTGAATATCAATTTTATTTGTACTCCATCAAAACCGTAAACAAGAAACAGACAGAAATTTTACTATATTCTATCCGAAGACCATTTTGAAATAAAATCTTATAGATACATGTGTTGTATTAAAATTATTTATATTTGGTCGTTGGATGTAGCCATTTAAGGCCTTTGCATGTCCAAAAATTTATGTTGTTGAGAATTTAATGACTGAATCAAAATTAATATTATAATAAGTTTATCAGGATATCCACGTTATGAACATATTTTAATTAAGACGGAAACTAATCATGTGTTAGGAAGGACAATTGTACATTGAAAGGTTGTTTTTGTGACAGATTCCAGTTGGTCAAAATTGTTGTCAAATCATATTTTTAGCAATTTTAACTAATAGTCGAGCAGATTCCTTGTAAATTTTATAATGAAATAAAGAATAAGGACAGTACATGTAATGCGGTACTCGTATGATTTACTGCGGTCAAATATTGATGAAAAAAATATGACAAAAGTTGTTGTGTGAAAATTCAATACGAACGATTATAACTGTGCATTTGCCTTTTTCTGGACGGTTGTGAAAATAATGTTTACTAAGCACTCTCTGTATAAACACCATAAAGGAATGCACTAATAATACTTGTTGATGCTGTCTTGATACAGGTAAAAATTCAGAACTAATGAGGCTGGGGTTAAACAATATACGTTCTGCAATGAATTTGAGTTGGACGTTGAGATTGCACGCTACGTGCTAAAGTTTTAAGATAATGTTATTTAAAATGTAAGTTTGAATAACTTATAATACAAAAAAAAATACCGAAGTTGCATAACAACTGTAGATTTCGATATGCTGTACACGTGTTTCAAGGAGTAACCTCTCATCAGCAGCATTAAAATCAAATAATATGGAAGGCCATAATCCAAAAATAGTAAAAAAGAAGTACTCATTTCCAAAAATATCGAAATAGGAAGCCAAATCCAGTACCAAGGACATCTACCGAGTGCCATGAAATGAAGCCTCAGTATTTTAGAGGGTTAGAATTTTGATTAAAAACTGTAAATTTCTAAAAAACGCAAGGTAAAATTTTCATGTATCACAAGTCTGACTATAATATAGAAAGGATTTGTGTCTGATGATAAACGCTACTTCAGGGTTGTCAAAGGAGTGATATATATATAATATCGAAGTTGAATGCTTCAATCCAGAAAAGATAAGGTTCAAGACCGTCAAAATTGGCCTATTTAGGTTTAAATTTTGTGACGTCATTAACACAACTTCGAAAATCATTTCCTTAGCGAGGACAGTTTGTGGATAAAATGTAAATGTTTGGGATCGAAGTCTGTATTTTCTTAAATGATTTTCGTATCGAAATCAGGATAAACGCCACTTTCAGAAGAAAAACAAAATAATAAAATGACGTTACATAGGAGCATCTGATGATAGCTCAGTTTTGGTAGGGGATAACCAAAGCAAGTGCCTTAGTTTGTGGCGTTCTTGATCATGTTTTTTTTTAATTTGTTTTTCATTGTCATGCTGTCTCTATTCATGTTGGATATGAATTGCAGTGATTTTTTTATTTTTTATTTTTTAATTCACCCTTTCATCATTTTTGCTTCGGTATTCGTTTGGCAATGTATGGCATTAAATGAAATGATTATGATATAAATGCTTTTGATCATGGGAATATAATTATTGGATAGTATTATCACATTTACATTTTGAACATTTGTTACAGTTAAAATTTAGGACCTACTTCCAGCCTTCGTGAATCATGTTCTCTTATGAACGTATTATGCATAATGAATTGATTGATGTTCATTGAAATAGCTTAATGGTGATGTGGATCAATATGGCCCCAAAACTTCTATTTCCAATTTAGACCTTGTATTTCAGTCTTTTTACAGCTTGGTTTTTAATTTTAATATCATTAAGATGTATAACTAATGAGTTTGGAAGAATGCTTTCTGTACTTTTGTTACATCTACTGACAAATAAACTCATGTATTAAGTTTTTATATGGCACGTGGTATTTCACTAAAAAAACAATTATGGATCAACGTTAAACATGCAGTTATTTGACTTACTTTTCTTGTAATAAGTATACAACAGCTAATCTCCTTAAAGTATGGTATCCAAACGTGCTGATTACATGCAAAGGCAACGAAAACGTCTCAAATAACATTCAATTATTTTAATGGGATTTTTAAGCCTCGAATATTTCGGCCTGATTTCGGAAATAGTCTGAATGCTTAGTAGGCATAAATAAAGAATACGGACTTTTGTAAACATTTATTTTATTAACATTCGAATCTTTGTTTAAAACCAAAGGCTTAACTCCCTCCATCGTAGTTTTGTCCTAAGCTGTATTTGATATTACTGATTATTCGGATTTTGTTTCGTTTTGTGCTGCTGATGAGGAATAAATTTCCGAAATGGCCATACAGCTCATTAAAATTATGGCAGTTGGAGTTAACATATGTGTAATGGTCTCATGTTCATTTACTTCATATCCTTTCGTAAAATATTATATTCAATTGAAGCTTTTAACTACAGTATGTCAGCTGATAAAACTATGTTTGTGTAGACTGTGTCAGTTAGTTGCGTTATTTTCTGTGTGAAATCTGAACAACAATTTCCTGTTTGATAATCTGAAGAACATTTCCTGTTTGATCTCGAAGAGTTAGTTTCCTTTTATTATGAATCAAATATGTTATGCATGCAAAAGAAGAGTTTTTAACTTGAGCGTTCATGCAGACATATGATGGCTGCAAAAGTATTAGCTTTAAATCAAATGTTTTATAAACAGTAATTCTTCTAATGGTTTTAACCTAATGATATGTATACATCAGGGATGTGACTTTTCATGGTACTATTTCAAAACCTATTATTTCAAATTTTGCAATTACAAAAACAGGTGTAGTAAACACCTACAATGGCTAGGAAGTACAATCACATGCCACAATTTACAAGCAAACTGCACCATAAAAAACAATAATGAAAACAAGAGACAAACATAAATAACGATAGAAACTCGAGATACCCGGACTTGTTTCTTGCAATTCCTCTCAACAGAAGCATGAAAATACAGCTCTCACATTAAATTGAATTTTGAAGAAAAAAATTAATTCTTATATATATTCGTATGAAAGAATCCGAGTTTGAAAAAAATCAAAAGGTCGTAGTTGAAGTCCTAAAGCCAAATTTTATTGGAGGTCTTCAAATCACAGAAGACGGGCAGGTTACCTTCATAGATCTCCAGTGATCGAATCCATCCCTAGCTAATTATTCACTGACACTCTCTACACTTTATATTTCAGGGACTTTTATCACTATTGGAGCCATCACAGAGGGGTCCTTCAGTCAGTTTGGTGAGTTTTTCATAATTTAACATATATACAGCAGTATTTATTGGTATTTGTATGAATTTCCCTCTATCTAACTGGATATTATCGCGACATTATCAGGTCACGGAGAAGGCGTCACTCGGGGGTTGCTTATAGACGTCATGTTTTGGTTTTATTTGTCGTGTTCATATGTTAAATGAAGAATGCATAGAAATCATTGCAATGGATTAACTGTGCTTAAATAGAAATTCCAGGTTATTTCAATTTATTATAGAGTTCTATTTATCATTTTGTTGATGTTGATCTGACTTTATCACGGCGTAACGCATCAAACGTGCTCACTTAATACTGGCCTTGATAAAGTCAGTATTCAAAACAAAATGACCCAAATTCCATATTTATCATCTGAATAATGCATAGAGTGTAATGAAACAATTTCATTTATTACTGCATTTTTGGTATTTTTCTATTATAAATGTATAATGAAACGCTGTAAATAATGTATATGCCATTAAGAGTGATATCGATGATCTTTTTATAAAGCATTATGCAGCACAGCATGAAGTTGATTTATTTGCATTTCACAAATCATGACTTTATAAGTTAGCATTTAACGACACTAAAATTGATTTATTCTGGTATACTTTAATATATTGTACGTGTTTAAAAAGACAAACTGCGAGCTTATAAGATTAAAGGATGTATTATATGTTTTATTATGTATATTGTTTCTTATTTTAAGGTGAGTGGTGAATGTGAAGTCCTAGCTATCAACAAAAAATTCTTCAGTAAAAATTGTGATGATGCAATGAAAAGTTTAATAATTCTAAAGGTAAATGTTAAACACTTTATTGCTATGTAAGATACTGTATTTTTCGTAGGTGACTTTGATTATTAGTAGGAACATCAATAAATGAAAAATGTAAATATGTACAAAACTTCTCTTGTTAACGTTTGCAGACATAAAAGAAACTTTGATGGATTAATATTATATTGGGTACCAACATCAATATGTTGCCAAAGTCAAGATAAAGTCACAAACAATAAGAATACAATAATAAGAACGATTGATTGATTGATTGATTGAATATTGTTTAACGTCTACTCAGCAATATTTCAGCTATATCAAGACGAGAACAAGTTTGTTAATAAATAATCACTTTGGGGTATGGAAGGGGCCATGGGACGGGAAATTCTGACTGCCACTGGAAAAGTAGGGTGAAATCGAAAAGGGCGGAGAATTAAGCCTTGTAGCCGATCACCTACGGACCACTCAAAAAAAGCTTTCTACAAGGGTTCTTTAACGTGCAGGAAGCTTGGCATTTCTTCCTACACGTGGACCTGAGTTTACATCCCATCCGAAAGATGGGTTGTGTATTTATTAATCCCGCACAACCACGGAACGGGTCATATTTCTATATCCCGGGACCCTCGGGGTCAGCCCCCGTTTAGGAGGGGTCACACCCGCAAGCCGGAGATACTAGGTCCTATTTCTATATCCCGGGGTTCCCTCGGGGTCCTCTGCTAGGAAGACTCATACTCCAAGCTCAGAGGATGCTGCGGGCCTATTCATAAGCCGGGACCGCGCACGGCGGTCATACGAACGAAGCTGAATGCATAATAGAGATCAAAAGTCCCGAGCACGTTGGTATTTCTCCTTAGTTTTATACTTTCCGAACTGTTTATATTGTTATCTATATATTGCCGGCACCAAAATATTAAAATTTTTCAACCGTGCAGTATTACTTGAATTATCTGAAATACTTGAATATATCATATTTGTCGGTAGAGATATTTGATGCTCTTACATTTTGACGCACCAGGTTGAACTCCGAACAGGATTAACATTATCAGTATTGTGTCTTGCGTGTTTGTTAAAACACAATAACAAGAATTGATTATCAGCATGCTACGCTGCTATTAAGGTTATAAAAAAATATATAAAATATATAATAGAATCTCATCCATTTGTGCACCGAACGAAAAAAATATTTTACCTGTGTGAAAAAAATGAAATGTTTCTACAATATCATGGCTTTGACATTTAACACAATCTTAGCACACAGAAGCTATAGTTAGTCTTCATAAAAGCGGGAGGTTGATGCATCACGAAACCTTTTTTAACCCACCATTTTATGGATAAAATGCCCGTTCCAAGTCGGGAATAAGACGGCATGGCAAAAATGTTCGTGTTGGGTTGTGTTTCCTTGATTCTGTCGTATGATATACATATTTTTGTTACTGGTCTCTCCCTGTAATTTATTGGGACTTTTGTTGTCAATTTTATTTTTCACCAGACTTTTTAGCCCCTTCAAAAATTGAACATGGAATTTTATCTCGTTTATGGTCATTGACAGCATTTTCAGAATAAAAATTTGAAAAATCGCCCAATTGAATTTTTAAGAAATATGGATGATAATCTAGGATTACTTGTATTATGGCCTTACTTTGCAGATATTAAAGAAGAAAGGAAAAAAATATTATATGCCCAATGTGTATGATGTTCGACTAATTAGCAGTCAAACATCGCTGTAAATAGCCCTTTGTGTCCATTTAAAGCATTTTACAGTTTTGTTTATGGAACATGGTACGAAGGACAACAGGAATAAAAACAATTTTTTTTTGTTGCGAGTGTATCCAAATAGCAATTAGCTATCTTGATATACTTTGCAGCCCAATGAGAAATAAAAAGCAAAATATTGTCAAAATTTGTCGCAATTTAATTCAATCTGCAAGTTAAATGGCTAAATTTTTTATCTTAAGGTATGAAAATGAATATGAGTTAATTTTGTTACGATAGTATATGTCAAAATATAGTTTCGGAGTAGATTTAATGCATTCGCTAAATTGGTAAGCTGCAATAAATAAACTGACGAGAAAAGCGGCCATACCTCTTTCATCAAGGTGTGCCCGTTTTACAGCTGTTGGGAGTTATAACAGCGCATCTGTATTTATATTTTCAGGAAAAACCATTCCCACCACAGCAAGAACTAGTTGACAGATTGGATATATCAATGCAATGGGATGAGTTTAAGCAAGATACAGTCAAAGCATTTATGAACAATTTAACAAAGATGAAAGAAATAAAAAGATAAATTGTACAAACATTTATGTATCTACTAACATGTCTTTCATTTCATTTGTAACTGTTTTTAAATTAAAATGTTTGATATGACTTTTATTATTTTAAGGTTATGATGGAAATAACGAAACTTGCACAATCATCTACAGTTTGTTTCGTTTTAATGCATATTAAAACTGAGGTCCTGAAAAAGCAAAGTGATGTATATTACAACGGATATAAAAAGTAAGCCATTAAACGGATATACCGAGGAACCCCAAATCAACGAAGGACAGAAACATGGATGCATAGTGCTCGACATCTAGCAATGAATTCCAGTCAAACCGGTGGTAAGGTTGTTTTGAACTTACTATGAGGTATGAGCAAGCTCTTTGTTGAAGGTCTCATGGTGACTTCAAGATGAAGAACAACAATAAAAGCGTGATTCAATTGCTTTGTATTTCCACATATTTGTAGTGGCTTTTTCTCGTGTTCATTTACTCCATATCCTTATATCATTTAATGAATTTAATAAAATTAAAGAAAATGAAACGTTAAAAGTGGATAAAAATTTGAATTCTTTTTTATTGGGTCCGTGTTGTTCATCTTTGTGTGTGTGTGTGTTCATTTTTCTTTTCTGTGCCGTACCTATGTTGTGTCTCTGTTCCCCCTTTCTTGTTTCCGGTGTTGCCATTGTCCTTGGATTGTTCGCTTTTGGATTGACGGTTCGGTTCTGACTTACTTTACATGCATCTTAAACAAAATTACGCTTGAAATCCATTTCAAGCTCAATTTATAAAACAGTAGAATATTTGAAATGCGTTATTGCACATTCCATTCACTTTCAATTCTGATCAAAATCTTAATTGCCAAATCCAAATACACAGATTGCTTCAATTGAAACACGAAACACTTTTCTGTAATTTTCTCATATTAATCACGTATAACCGGGTATTGTATCAAGATTAAGTTTATACGTATAGGTACAGTATAAATGATATAAGATAAGCCTATAATACAGAAATGACAGCTTTCTTTCTTTTAATATTTTGATATCCTATTGATTTTTTTAATGTTTTTGTAACTCACTGATAGTGTGACGGGTGCCGCCAGCGGAGCAGGACATGCTTACCCTTCCAGAGCACCTGATGTCACTCCCGGTTTTCATGGGAGTTCACACTGTGAGTGCCTTAGTTTTTAAATGTCGTCTTTTTATTTCCTTGCTTGTCTCACGTCCTTGTTTTGTCTTTGTTTTTCTCTGTTGCCGTTTTTGCCATGTCTTCGGATTTCGATTTTTGTAGTCTTCGCTTCCCTTGTTCCTTCGGTATTCTACTGCCGTTGATTTAGTAAAAAATTGTAATACAAAAGTTGCAATTAATCGGTCTACTTATATTCATAGTATTGGTGTTCTATGATGGTTCATTTCTTTTGGTCAAATTTCAGTTTCATAAAAGTTCATAAGACTTACACGCAGCAAGGTTAAATTAGGGAAATAATTGTTTCTTCTAAATTCAATAATTTTCAAGCCATTCCAAATTATGTAACACACTTTAGATTGCACTATAAAATAGCATACATGCGGTGGCTTTTAATTTCGGATTAATTAGTATTCGGCACAAAACAAGTACAAATACTAACGTAAAACTAGCATGGGGCTCGTTTTTAAGCCTCATACAAACACTTATCATCCTTCCCCATGGTTATATCAGCCTGCAGAGCCTTTCCGCAAAAGCCATATCCGGTTGACCCGGATATATCACAGGTTGGCCTGGATATATCAAGCGATTCTCCCAAATTTTCAAGTTTTCACACGAAATAAAACGGATAAAAATAAACTTCTATTGCATTTTTAGCTCACCTGGCCATGACCATCACTTGGCGTCCGTCGTCCGTCGCCGTCGTCCGTAAACTTTTCACATTTTAGCTATCTCCTCTGAAACCACTGGACCACTTTTAATCAAACTTTACAGGAGTGATGTATGGTAGGTCTTTCACACAGATTGCAGAAATTTTTCTGATCTGCCAAAAAACATGGCCGCCAGGGCCGAACATAGTTTAACATTGGACCCTCTGGGAAAATGCACATTTTGGCTGTCTCTTCTGAAAAAAAAAAAAACTGAACAAAACTGATCCAAACTTAAAAGGAAGGTCCTTTACTTAGATTGCCGAAATTTTCCCGATCCGACAAAAAACATGGTCGCCAGCTCAGAACATAGTTTAACATGGGACCCTATGGGAAAAGCATATATTTTCTATCTCCTCTAAAGCTAGAGAAGCAAAGTGAACCAAACTTAACAGGAATGATGTATTGAAGGTCTTTTACATAGATTGCCGAAGTTTTTCCGATCTGTCAAAAGACATGGCCACCAGCGCAGAACATAGTTTAACATGGGACGCTATGGGAAAAACATATAATTGTTATCTCCTTTAAAGCTAGTGAAGCAAATTGAACCAAACTTTACAGGAATGATTTATGGAAGATCCGTTATTCAGTTTGCAGAAATTGTTTCGATCCGCGAAAAACATGGCCGCCAGCGCAGGGCATAGTTTAACATTGGTCCTTATGTGAAAAAGCATGTTTTGACTAACTCCTCTGAAGCTACTGAAACAAATTGAATCAAAGTTTAGAGGAATGATGTATGGAAGGTCCTTTACTTAGATTACTGATTTTTTTTTCGCCAAAAAACATGGCTTCCAGCGCAGAAGATAGTTTACAATGGGACCCTATTGGAAAACCATATATTTGTTATCTCCTCTGAAGCTACTACAGCAAATGAATCAAACTTTACAGGAATGTATATGGAAGGTCCTTTACTTAGATTACTGAAATGTTTCCGATCCGCAAAAAAACATGGCCGCCAGCTCGGAACATAGTTTAACATGGGACCCTATGGGAAAAGCATATATTTGCTATCTACTCTGAAGCTATTGAAGCAAATTGAACCAAACTTTACAGGAGTGATGAATGGAAGGTCCTTTATGTAGATTGCCGAAATTTTTCCTATCTGCAAAAACATGGATGCCAGCACTGAACATAGTTTTAAAACATGGGACCTATGACTAAATACCGAAGTTACTGAGAATTTAAAGTCTGCATATGCGCATTTCGACAACTTATTTCTCTTCAGTGCAGATAAAATCTAAACGTTTGAAAGATGATAAACTCAAAGATGTTTAAAAACTGATAGAGAACAAATAACCAATATGATCTAAATGGAAAGCCAAAATCAGCTAAGGACAGGGCTTTGCATGAGGGAGATACTCCTTAGTTTTCAAAAAAAATAACAAAAATTTAGATATTGTTAGGTTCAAAATAAAATTGGCTTTCGGGTCAGCACCAAAGTACTGACTACTGGGCTGGTGAATACCCCCGGGGACTTGCAGTCCACCAGCAGTGGCATCGACTCAGTGGTCACAAATGACTAAATACCGAATTTACTGAGTATTTAAAATCTGCAGATGCGCATTTCGACAACTTATGTATCGTCAGTGCAGATAAAATCTAAACGTTTGGAAGATAATAAACTCAAAGATGTTTAAAAACTGATATAGAACAAATAACCAGTATGATCTAAATGGAAAGCCAAAATCAGCTTAGGACAGAGCTTTGCATGAAGGAGAAACTCCCTAGGTTTCAACATATTTGCTATCTGCTCTGAAGTTTCTGAAGCAAATTCAACAAATTTTACAGTAAGGATGTATGGAAGGTATTTTACAAAAATTGCTCATTTCATTTGGATCCGACAAAAAGATGGCCTCCAGTGCAGAACATTGTTTAACATTAGAGCCAGGAATGAGATAACCATCCTTATAATCATCAGGTTTCAAACTAATCAAGTAAATGTAACTTAATATATAGAAGGTCCTTTGCAAATCTTATTCATTTCAATAGGATCAGACAAAAAGACAGGTGCTAATGAAGAACATAGCTAAACATTTGACCCCATTGGTAAGAAAACATCATTTTTATTCATGCATTGTGTAGAAGGAGTTTGCCAGGTGAGCGATACAGGCTCAGTCTCTGAGCCTCTAGTTTAACTCCGATTAAGTTTTCAAAACAGAGTCATGATTACACAAATAGAAATGTAGATAAACTAGACGTCAGAAAAATTGTGGAAACTGGGTCGTTGATATATCCTGCAGAGTTTTGACGTTTTCACATTATGACGTAAGAAGAGCTCCAAGAAACGATAGAATATCGTAACAACCAAAGGTTGCTGCAACATTCAAAATCGACATTTTTTCGAGTAGTTCGGTGAAAATTTTCATCCAGTAAAAAACCTTTGCCGATAAAAAAATATAAAAAGAAATGAAAAAAATGTTTTTTGAGCTGAAAATTGCTCACGGGCTGATATTTTACGATACTAAGCTGTCAAGAGCCCGATAACATACCTGTAAATTGTATAAGTTCAACAACATAGCAGCGGTGCTTTTGTGTCCGCTTGATTTGTGATATGATTAATGTTTACTTTATATGTAGCATTATCATAATGTATCATAGATGTTCCACTATAAGCATGGATAAATTTGTTCAGTTGCCTTTTTCAAATTTAACAGTATTTCCAAAACTGAGCTAAGAGAGAGAAGGAAAAGGTTTAAACACTGTCGCTACAGTAAACGAATACCATGCCTACCCAACAAGCAAAGGAACATCGCCTTTATTGTTGTTCTTCATCTTGAAGTCACCATGAGGCCTTCAACAATGAGCTTTGCTCATACATCATAGTAAAATTCAAGACGGCCCCTAGCACCGGTTTGAACGGAATTCTTTTCTAATTGTCGAACAACGCAACAAATTCGTTTTAATTATCTTGTTTATAGCTTTATCAAGAGTAGGCATTAGATTTGTGAATATTTCGGGCAAAGTGTTTACTGTAGCGTAATTAAAACGAATTTTGTTCACTAGAATATCAAAGTTGTCTTTGTGACATTTAATTTATCAGACATGTTTCTGTTGTAAAGCTTTATTTGAAATCGTCTCCGAGGATATCATCCATCCACTCATTACAATCCGTAATCATGAAACAGAAGAAAACGAAACAAATACCTGGGACGTCGCCCGGGTTACCAAGGTCCAAAACCGATGAGTTTACAGACACGGATTCATCAGATACATCATGTGTCTATAGTTATTCCCCGATAGAGAGAACATCCGATGCGTCTTTTTCTATCAGGTTCTGGTAGACACGATGAAACTAATCCACAATTTAGGCCATGTAATGTTATATTATATTACTGATATTTTATCTTTTGATGATTCAAGTTCTTTTGGTTCCAAAAATGCCGTATCAAAAATTGTAAAAAAGTGACATGCTGCTGACAGATCCAACTTTTACCACCATTTAACTGGTAAAACTTACACTGCCAGAACATATGATGACTTAAATTTTGCATCGCGTAACCTAGTTTATTGTAAAGAGTGTACTCTGTGTGGTTCGATATATATTTGAGAAACAAAGGATAAATTGAATAAAAGAACGTTTGGACATCGGTACGAAATCAAAGACAACAAGACTTGTTTTGTCTACACACACTAAATAATAAACATGTTTCCGCCGAGGTACCCCCATAGTTTAAAGACGAAATAGTTCCTCTTATATCATATACAACGGCAGTAGAATACCGAAGTAACAATGCACAAGATTACACAAATCAAAGTCCAGAGACAAGGCGAAAGCAAAAACACAAGAAGACGGAAGACCAAAGACACCACATGCCCACAAAACACACGAACATTACATATAGTTATTTGTTCTCTATCAGTTTATAAATATCTTTGATTTTCTGGTCTTCCAAACGTTTAGATTTTATTTGCACTGATGAGACATTAGTTGTCGAAATGCGCATATGCAGAAAGTAAATTCACAGTAACCTCGGTATTTAGTTATTTGTTACAACTGGGTCGATGCCACTGCTGGTGGACTGTTAGTCCCCGAGGATCTTTACCAGCCCAGTAGTCAGTACTTCGGTGCTGACCCGAAAACCGCTTATATTTGAAACATTACAATATCCAAATTTTTGTAAATTTTGTTGAAAACTAAGGAGTATCTCCCTCATGCAAAGCCCTGTCCTTAGCTGATTTTGGCTTTACATTTAGATCATATTGGTTATTTGTTCTCTATCAGTTTATAAATATCTTTGATTTTCTGGTCTTCCAAACGTTTAGATTTTATCTGCACTGATGAGACATTAGTTGTCGAAATGCGCATATGCAGAAAGTAAATTCACAGTAACCTCAGTATTTAGTTATTTGTTACAACTGGGTCGACGCCACTGCTGGTGGACTGTTAGTCCCCGAGGGTCTTCACCAGCCCAGTAGTCAGTACTTCGGTGCTGATCTGAAAGCCGATTATATTTGAAACATAACAATATCCAAATTTTTGTAAATTTTGTTGAAAACTAAGGAGTATCTCCCTCATGCAAAGCTCTGTCCTTAGCTGATTTTGGCTTTACATTTAGATCATATCGGTTATTTTTTCTCTATCAGTTTATAAATATCTTTGATTTTCTGGTCTTCCAAACGTTTAGATTTTATCTGCACTGATGAGACATTAGTTGTCGAAATGCGCATATGCAGAAAGTAAATTCACAGTAACCTCGGTATTTAGTTATACAACAGTGTGAACTCTCAATAAACAAGAGTGACATCAGGTGCTCCGGAAGGGTAAACATGTCCTGCTCTGTATACAGCACCCGTCACACTGTCAGTGGGTCAATCCAGGGTAAAGTCAATACCGGTAATGTCAAATCCGAGAAGACGTGAATCTAGCTGAAAATGTCAGTTTTTATTTGTGACACTGATATATACATGTATCCTAAACAAATTGCAACTGACATCTTCAATCACAAACAGGTATTGCGGGATATCCAAATTGATGCTTCAAATCAAAACCAACTGATTGTTCTTGTCTCTCTTCCCCATTTATGTACACTCCAGCTGGTCACGTTATTACAATGGACCTCAACATGATCTTTTCAGAAAATGTCCAAAATATCGTGAACCCTAAAAACATCAATTAGAAACACAACTTTAAAATATTAATGGACGCAGTTGAGGAATACGCCAAACAATTGGCTAAGAGAGAGAAGGAAAAGGTTGAAACACTGTCCGACTGGATCAGGTCCATAAAGTCCTTGATTGTAGCTCGAATGAGGCGCCTTAAGACAACCATGAGCACAAATTCAAAAAGCATACTCGATGATCCCGAGGTAGAAAAAAATATTGTCCTTCCTCCGTGACAATTATTGCATTGTATCAGATGACAAGGTCCAAAATAACATCACATTTATCTGCAAAACAACGGCAGTAGAATACCGAAGGAACAAAGCACAAGATTACACAAATCAAAGTCCAGAGACAAGGCAAAAGCAAGAACACCAAAATACGGAAGACCAAAGACACCACATGCCCACAAAACACGAACGTTACATATACAACACAAAAAACTAAAGCACTAACAGTGTGAACTCTCAATAAACAAGAGTGACATCAGGTGCCCCGGAAGGGTAAGCATGTCCTGCTCTGCACACAGCACCCGTCACACGGTCAGTGAGGTACATGTTTTGAAAGATCTGTTAGGTAACTGATTGGTTATTGTCATGTTCTAAGACAAAACCAACTAAAACCATGGTACGTGTAACTTCTCTAACCCTCAAATAGTACCAAGGTGAAATTTTGAAAAGCTTTTGTAATCATTTTAGTATTCAAACATGGGCAAGGACAGATCGGTATCACAGACATCACTAACGAAGACAAAACTAAAATTTAACAAGACAACACAAAAACTAAAGCACTGACAGTGTGAACACCCATAAAAACCGAGAGCGACATCAGGTGGTCCGGAAGGGTAAGCATGTCCTGCTCTGTGTACAGCACCCGTCACACTGTCAGTGAGTCAATCCAGGGTAAAGTCGAAACCGGTAATGTCAAATCAGGGAAGACGCGAATCTAGCTGAAAATGTCAGTTTTTATTTGACACTGACATTTCATATCTATCTATGATGTCGTGGTGACGGCCATAGAATTTCTGAAGGGACGAAAGTAACAAAGGCTGAACATATCCCTGACTCAGCAGTTTTTGTGAAAGTGCTTTTGCTCTTTTCACAAAGTCACTGTATGTACTGCACGCTCTACAGTAACGAATTAATTGTGAAATATATACTCCATATGCTGGAGAGGTAGGTATATTGCTGCAGAGAAAGAGAAAGTTCACAATTGGAAAGTCAAAATCATCACGTTTGTCATATAATCTAAATTTCAGACGTCCATGTTCGTCAATGTACAACAAAAGGTCAAGGTATGAAGCAGAATCGGGTGTATCGGTTGTCTCTTTTATTTCAAGTTCACTGGGGGTAGATACCATGTATATATTCTTTAAATTTTGGGTTATTAAGAGAAAGTACATCGTCTATATATCTGAAGCTGAAATTAAAAGTCTGGGCTAGCTGTTTTTGTTTCTGTTGTATCAGC
>MJUU01037747.1:42037-101685 GCA_002080025.1 Modiolus philippinarum
TTCCAAAAGCACCAGGATACGGAGTTTACATCTCCCAACTCATTCGCTACTCAAGGGCCTATGGTCGATACAGTGACTACCTTGATAGAGCTCGGTTGCTTACAAATAGACTCCTTAAGCAAGGGTATGTTGCCCATAACTTAAGGTTATCACTACAGAAGTTTTACGGTCGACATCACGATCTTGTGGACCGCTATGAGATATCTGTTTCCCAGATGACAACAGATCTTTCTCTTTGCCACTAAAGTTTGTTTTTCCGCTACGGGATTTGACTTTACTACCGGAGTTCAACACGGCGGGTGTCTTATAAGAAGCAGGAGATGCTTACTCTACCGGTGCACCTGATCTCACCCATAGTTTTTATTGGGTCCGTGTTTTTCATTTTTGTATATGTGTGTGTCTTCATTTTCTTTTCTGTGCCGTGCTCATGTTAATTCTTCGTTTCTTTGTTTTTTTCCGACGTTGCCATTGTCCTTGGATTGTTCTTTTCAGACTGACGGTTCGGTTCTCACTTACTTTTAAGTGTATGGTGTTCCTATACCAATGTTGTTTTAATTTAACTCGTACATTTTCTTAATTCCATCCTTAGTCATTACATTCCAAATATTTTATCTTGTTTCCTAATAACACACTTAATGAATAACAAAATACTGAAGTTACTGTTTATCTATTTTCTGCATATGCGCATTTCGACAACTTATGTCTTATCAGTGCAGATCAAACCAAAATATTTGAAAGTTCATTGACTGAAAACATGTTAAAGCTGATAGAGAACAAATAACCTAAAGGATCTAAATAGAAAAGCCGAAATTCAGCTAAGGACAGAGTTATGCATGAGGGAGATACTCCTTAGTTTTAAACAACATTTACAAAAACTGCTGAGTCAGGGATATGTTCAGCCTTTGTTACTTTCGTCCCTTCAGAAATTCTATGGCCGTCACCACGACATCATAGATAGATATGAAATGTCAGTGTCACAAATAAAAACTGACATTTTCAGCTAGATTCGCGTCTTCCCTGATTTGACATTACCGGTTTCGACTTTACCCTGAATTGACCCACTGACAGTGTGACGGGTGCTGTGCACAGAGCAGGACATGCTTACCCTTCCGGGGCACCTGATGTCACTCTTGTTTATTGAGAGTTCACACTGTTAGTGCTTTAGTTTTTTGTGTTGTATATGTAACGTTCGTGTGTTTTGTGGGCATGTGGTGTCTTTGGTCTTCCGTCTTTTGGTGTTCTTGCTTTTGCCTTGTCTCTGGACTTTGATTTGTGTAATCTTGTGCTTTGTTCCTTCGGTATTCTACTGCCGTTGTTTTACAAAATTTAGATATTGCAAGTTTCAATACAATCGGTTTTTTGGTCATCACCAAAGTACTGACTACTTGGTTGGTGATACCCCCGAGGACTAACAGTCCAACAGCAGAGGCATCGGCTTAGTGGTAATAAATAACAAAATACCGAAGTTACTGTTTTTTGCACATGTGTTATTCATCATTCTGATGAATAACGGTTAACTGCTATTTCTTTATATGACAGAATATATGCTGTATTTGGTTAATGAAAGGATATGGAGTAAGTGCACATGAGACAAAGTCTCTTCAAATAAATAGTAAAAACAAGCAAAGGAACAACGCTTTTATTGTTGGTCATCATCTTGACGTCAACATGAGGCCTTCAGCAAGAAGCTTTGTACTAATGAAACGTCTTTGTCTCACTACATACCATTTAAAGCGTGTGTATGTATATCATTGAGACCAAAACAGTGCCTAAGCATTTATATTATTGACATTATTTCTTCTAGTTTTTTCTTCATTTCCAAAAGTTGTATAAGAGTAATGTCTAAGTGAGACAGCAATATGAAAAATACCAACAGCGTTACAAATCAAACAATAAAATTACAAAAAATACATATTAGAACATAGCTTTAACAAATAAAAATCAAAACAGTTTATTTCTGTCAGATATGATATATCTATGTGGTTTTGAAAACAATAAAAATATTTATTGAAATACATTAATTATTTATTAAAATGTCTAAAATCCAACTTAAATATAAAATAAAACAAAAATGACTTTTAAAAAATGAAGAAGGCTTTAAACGACAGACAAGGAAAAGAAGCTGTATTTACGAATACGCCTGAACCACTCCTTTGAACAAAACTGGTCCCCCTTCATGTAGGTATAGAGCTGGCCAAACTGCATATTTCACCTTGTCCCCACTTTTCACGAACTCTTTGTACACATTTTTATCATATTTTGAATCAATCATTAGCTCCTCACTGAGGTACATGATTGGTTCCTGTACTGACATATACCAGCAAAGATGCACGCATTTTTCAAAAAATGAGGTCGCTGTCAACGTATCCAGAAGATCTGAATTCTTGAAATCATACTCCCAGTCAGTCACGTTCATTTTCCGCACCAGTACCTGTAACAAATTTCCAGATGACAAAATTACAATAAATGTACATTGCTCACCAGAACTTGCTACATATAACACATATCTTTCAAGGTTTATTACTACAAAAATATATTAGGCAAAAAAAAAAAAAAAAACGTTACACTAATATTTTATCAGCACATTTTTTTTTATATCAAGCAATTGATACCAATTTCTTACAACATTTTTAAGCTTTTACCATTTTCAAACAAAGTTTCGTAAAACAAGTGTTTATTTCAAAGACGAATCATTGTAGTTATTGTTTTTTTTTTATCATTAAAGAGTAAAACCATAAGAAATGTAGATTTCTTTTACTAGAAACTTATCTCTACAAAGAGAGGCAAAATCCCTAGAAATACATTGTAAAAGAAAGCAATGGAACAACGCTTATATTAATGTTATTCCTCTTGAAGACACGATGAGTCTACGTTAAAATCTCACCTTATTTTTCAGTAGATATTCCGCAAAAAAATCTCCGTGTTGTCTTCTAAATTTGCAGACATCCTCCAAACCTGGTATATTGTGTGCTCTTTTCGCATCCTATTATAAATGATTTTCATAAAATTTGAAGACAAACATATACAGTTTACAAAATTTTAAAACACAAAAATCAATATTGAGTAAGGCAATAATTTTTTTGTTTTAAGTAACACATAGCATACCAGACAGGGCTACTTATGCAGTATTCTTATGTCACTGGAAATTTTTTGCTATTAATTACTATGACATTACAGTGTGAAGTTTTCATTCGTCGATATAGGTCTCTCGGAACTTGATTTGGTATTGTGCTTTAAATTACAAATGATCTGTTGGTTTTGCACCTACTTTGTCCTTTCACTGGCGTCAACGTGATGATCGTAACTGCAGTTACCATCATCCCAACATGGCGGACGATAATTCGGTCTAATTTTATAAAGCCAATCCCCCCCAATAACAGTTTATTTCTATAATTTTATATGTCAAGTAAAATGTTTTTTTATCCAATCTTTAGGACAATATGTCTGCATGAAACGAAAATTTGACGAGGTAAGAGAAAATCAGGATACAAAAAAAACTCGATGATGATCGTAACTTCAGAATTTTATTTTGAATGATGATCATAACTTTTTCATATGATGATCGTAACTGGATGTTCGCGAAAGGTTAGATTGACAAAATACCATGTAAAACATAAGATAACTGATATGTCACGAGCTAGATATACAAAAATAAATAGAGTAATGACTGTCGGAAATGACAGTGATGCCCGCACTTCCTGTTTGACACAGAAAACAGCTATAGACCCTGGGTATAATTTTTCTGAACATTTTGAAATTAAACTATCGACGGTCACTATAGTTTACCATAAGGAATTAAAGAATATATGGTTGTTAGGCAGAATTTCAAAAAATAAGTAGTCTTCGAGACTTTCAGGAATTTTACCAAACTTGGAATCATATATTTTAGAAATCAAATTGATGAAATATTTTTCTTCTAATTCTTACAATTTTTTACAATGGTTTCAATGTAGAATTCCAAAAATTCGTGGTCTTTGACAATTTCAGGAAATTTACCAAATTTGGAATCAATAATTTTGGAAATCCAATTGGTGAAAATGATTGACCTTATCAAAACAATTGCTAAAAGTATGGTTGCTAGGAAGAATTCCAAAAAATAAGTGGTCTTTGAGACTTTCAGGTAATTTACCAAAATAGGAATCAAGAATTGTTGAAATACAATTGTTAAAATACATCGGCAAACGAATACCGAAGCAAGAACGAGGAAAGGGGAAATTCTAAAATCATAAATCCAAAATCACGGCAATTCACAGCAACACGAATTGAGACAGTATGACAAAGACAAAACAAATAAACAAAAAAGAACAAGAACGTTACAAAACTAATTTAAAGCACTAGCACTGTGAACCCCTATAAAAACTGAGGTATCATCAGGGGCTCCGGAAGGATAAGCATGATCTGCTCCACGCGTGGTACCCTTCACAGTGCCAGTGAAAAGTCTGGTTTTGTAACAGTCGGTGTTAGTCAGTCCGGTAAAAATCTCTGGATCTACCCAAAGATATCCGTTCTCATTTGTGAAACAGAAACATTGTAATGGTCTGTCAAATCGAGGTGACGACCGTAAATTTTCTGTAGCGACAATTGCAACCGTGAATGAACATACCCTTGATGTATAAGTTTTTCAGACAGTAATTTCGCTCTGTTGACAAATTCGCTGTACAAATTACAGGCAAAAATGATTGTCCTAATTGAAACTGATCCTAAAAATATAGTTGGTAGGTAGAATTTCAAAAAATAAGTAGTCTTTGAGATTTTCAGGAAATTTACCAAATTTGGAATCAGTTAATTTTGGAAATCCAATTGGTGAAAATGATTGCCCTAATGGAAACAAATCCTAACAGTTTGGTTGCTAGGACGAATTCCAAAAAAAGGTGGTCTCTGACACTTTCATGAAATTTACCAACATTGGATTCAAATATTGTTCAAATTCAATTGGTGAAAATAATTGCCCTAATGGAAACAAATCCTAACAGTGTTGTTGCTAGGTAGAATTCCAAAAAATAAGTGGTCCTTGACACTTTCAGGAAATTTACCAATATTGGAATCACATTTTCGAATTCTAAGATTTCAGAATTTTTATTTTTTCAAAATACTTGCCAAAATATAAGATTATATGCCAAAATGTCCAAAAATATCAGTCTTTGACATTTTCAGGAAATTTACCAAAGTTGGAACCGGAATCAAAATTCTGAAAGCTTATTGCGCATCTACAGACTATATGTAACAATTCTGCAACAAAATTAAATCCATAAATCCAAAAATGTAGGATGAGTTTGCGTCGCATGCCATATGTGTCACAATACACATTTTGTGGTCTTTGTCAAATCGATATCTTGGGGCCTCTTGTTTGCATCAAGATAAATATCAAATATCCGAAAGGTTATTGCGCATCTCCAGCATATATGCAACAGTTCTGTAACAAAATTAAAACCCTAAATCCAAAAATGTAGAAGGAGTTCGCGTCGCAAGGAATTATGACGGACGGACGGAAAAGACGGGCGGACGGACGGATGAGGCCAACAACAATATCCCCGAACTTTCATTCGAAAGTGCGGAGATAATTATAACTATGTTAATGCAGGTCTAATTTTGAATTGAAAATTCATAGTATTTAAATAAATTGTATTTGATAGTCATGTTTAATGGACGGTGTTGCTTTTGACTTAAAATTAAATAATTGCCACATGTAACACTGTGTATTTGCTGACCACACGGCTTAGACTTTTCATACGAGTGATCTCTCCTCTCGGTAGGTGTTCTGAGGAAGCAGGTAGAATCTCTTTTCAGTCCAAAAAACGGTTAGTTTCCCAATCACGCATAAATATGCCTACACGATTTAGACCATATAATTCCTTTACAAACTTCTTAGATATATCGTAGGAGTATCACAATTGTACCTGGTACTTTAGTTTTTAATGTCTTTTTATTTCCGTGCATTGTAGCTGTCTCACGTCCTTGTTTTGTCATTTTTTCTCTGGTCTGTTGCCATTTTCTTCATGTCTTTTGACTTCGATTTTTGTGGTTATCGCTTCTCTTGTTCCTTCGGTATTCTAATGCCGTCGTTTCAACAATGTGAAAAAAGGAGGGTTTGAAATTGTAACATTCATTCCAGAAAAGTTTTTATTTGCATCTATTGTAATGAACAGAGTATATTTATCTTAATCTATGAGATGATACAGAGCAAGTTCACACAGTAATTTGTTGTCGTAATGAAATAAAGATCATTCAAAAACTACATTAATACTTTTTCCTCCCTCGTAATCCTAATTTTTGTTGTTATCCTGTTTATTATTTATCACTTAGATGGCCATGCCAATAAATGTCGTCGGTGAGTATATGATGGAACAAAAACAAAAAGCTTAAACGTGCTCCAAGATCTAGTACGACCTGCAAGTTTTGGAATCGATGGTCAACAAACTATCTGCATCAAATGAGGCAAGCTAAAGAAATGAGCGGAAACTCATAGAATTTGGGAAATTTAAGTACAAAAATGAACCAACTATTTTCTTATTAAAAAAGGGTTAAACATATTGTTATCCCTTAAAAATTATTCTGGTACTTTATTTTGCTTCTACCATTTTGGTAAAAAATTTTAAGATATTGTCATTAAATGAGCAAACTGTCAAAATTTGACTGAAATGGTTTGACGTCTGACTGAACACTTGCATGAATAGTTTGATTTTCAAACATGTTGAAAAAAAAAAAAAAAAAAAAATAGCAGTAAACCCAATTTTCCAACATTTGTGCAATTCGGGTACTTTTGATACAAATTTATCGTTCATTTCCTCGAATTATTAACTTGTTATTTATTCAAGGCAGCTTGAATCAAGACTTTTTTCCACTAAGCACAAAGTAAAGGTACTGTAAAAATATATATAAATCTATTAAGTTTGTTTACAACGTATAATAGTATTAAAATAAAACGTTTTAAATTTGCTGCAATTTGGGTACTGTCACGTTATTAGATTGATTGATAAGTTAGAGTTAAAATTCCGGTGAGCAATATTTCAACTATGTCAGGACGAGAACATGTTAATCAATTCAAAACATTATACTTGTATGTAAAAGAAGGAGGTAATAAATGTGGAGAGGACAACTGGGGCAACGAGTTTTGCCATTGGAAAAAAGAGAAATTGGTAGGGGCAGGACATTTGGCCTGCTACAAGACCCAGTGAGTCTGCTCTTTAACAAGAAATATATAGAAGGCGTCTTAATACTGCATGGGGCCTGGCATTTTGGCTACAATGGTTCACGTTCAGGCTCTCTATACTATGACCGAACTACCCCGCTTAAACGGGGCATTCTATCCACCGGGTGGGTACGCTCCCGGCAGCTCTGTAGCCAGATCCACTGAAAACCGACTCAGGTGCTGGGTCGTGTTATTAGAAATATCTATCTACAAATCTATTGAGACACCAAGTATTTATGCCCCCTCTCCGAAGAAGGGGGTACATGTTTTTCTCCGTCCGTCACAACTTTTGTCAAGATTTTCCCTGCAATGGAAAATGATAAAAACTTTAAATTTTGTTAGAAGCTTTGTATAGACATGCCACATTTTGTTATGCATTTTCAGACCTGTCGGGATAACACTTCCTGTTTACCGACTTAATTTTTCAACTTTCCGTCCGCCTGTCACAACTTTTGTCTAACTTTTCTCTGCAATGGTAGATAATACAAACTTGAAATATAGTAAAAAGCTTTGTATTGTCATGCCATATTGTGTGACGCTTTGAAGACTTTTGGGGGAGGGGGTGCTACATTTTGTTTACCAATTAAGTCAGGTTGTTAGATGCTGGAGGTTGAGAGCAGAGAAATTACTAGTGAGTAAGGGCCCTAGATCCCTTGTTAAGCCTCAGCTAAACATGGAACAGAAATGCCATTTACATAAATACTACTTATTTTTACTATAAGTTTTTACCAAGAGATATGTGGAGTTCGTAATTTAGTATAAAGTTGGTAATAGCTAGAACCTGGAGTTAGAATGACATGTAATGTTTAGATATGTAAGATGTTATGATCAGACATTTGAAGCGTGGAATTAGAGAAAGAGAGAGAGATCGCAGACCACGTGTAATAGTTCATGCAGAAGACAAACATGTACTTATATATCGTCAGTTCTGTATTATTCTTTCAAGTTGTAACATCTATAAATACGACAAATTAAAAATGGAACTTTAAAGCATTTATTTATCTTGAAATAATATATACTTTATTAATAAGATTATAACCGAAATGTGACCACAAGTGACAGATCCCGGAACAATGCATATGCATTGCATATTGCGGTGTGGACCTGGTAGTTCCTCGTCTTTAATATTTATAGTAAATATAGATGAGACAAAAACCTGAACGCAATATCTGGTGGAGAAATCCGGAATTTGTTTGTAATGCCGTTTGCTAATGCCTTTAGAATTGAGGAACATGACTATTACTAAAGCAAGTGAAATGTCAAAAGACGAAGAAAAAGCAAACGAGTTTCCAATAGACGATTTGTTGTTGACATTAAATCGTATGACAGATGTATTGGATTCCAATAACAAAAAAGGAAATGGACATACTAACATTCACATTGAAAATTTTGGTGGATTACCTCATGAAGATCCGAGACAGTGGCTCGAAAAGTTTGAAGCGTGGGTAGAATTTAATGGTTGGGCAAAGAATCCCGAGAAGATTGCTAGAGCGTTGCAATTAAAACTACAGGATTAGCTCGAAATGTTGCAAAAGATATAACTGAAGTTAGAAAAGCAGAAATGTTAAAGAAGGGAAATGAAAACCGAAATAACACTAATTTTAAAGTTGGTGATATCGTATATTTGTACAAACCTGTGTTAGTTCCTGGGATAGGCCGTAAATTAAACAGGCCATGGATAGGTCCGTAATATATTGCACAAAAACTTTCAACTCTTCACGTTAAACTCAGGCGAAAATCAGATGGAAAATTAGTGAAAAACCGAATTCACGTAAATAGATTGAAACGTGGCTACATATGGACAAATGAACCTTGCAATGTTACGCCACCAGTGAATGAAAATGCGTTTGAACCGGTTATTATTGCTGAAGATGAAACGCCTATCGACAATTTAACAGACAAAAATCAGCCCATACCGTTGTCACAAAATTCAACAAAGAAAAATGAAGACAATATATTTTCAATAGAGAAAATACTTCAAAAAAAGAAAGTTAGAGGAAAATGGAAATATAGAGTTAAATGGGTCGGTTATGATTCAAGAGAAAATTCCTGGGTAGACTTTGAAGATTTGTCACAAGATTGTCAAAATGCATGATAAAATACCAAACGTGAGAAGATGAATTTTTGTATTTTGTTTGATTTTCAAAATTTGTTTTTGAAAAATCTTTTTTTTTTATTTTTACTTGCATTTTTTTTTGTTTTTCACTTTAAGTGAAAAAATGACAATTTTAAATATCCTTGCAGTGGCGAAATGTCGATTTTTTTAGTTGAATTAATAAACACTAAATCAGTGACTAGTCCCCCATATGCTCCTTCATTGATATGCTATACATTGATCTAAAGATTTTGGATGCCCTATTCAGAAACGTTCGGAAGATTCCTTGCTAACTCCTGAAAGGGCAAAGTTCCCCCTCGTAATACGACGCCATGCATCAAATTGCAGGCTCGTAACAGTGGACGGATCACTTGAAAATCAACACATCAATAACCCCAGCTAGAGCCTCACTCAAATAAATGAACGTGGAAATCAACACCAGATCAAAATATATCCTACCATTAATACAAAAGTAAATTTCAGAAAATCATTTTATAAATGTGTTTTATTCTAATTCCAGTCTTTTGAGCATTTATAGTGGTATATCATGTTGAGGAGTTAAGTCGATTCAGTTGTTCAAAATATATTTCATTAGAAAGATAAATTCTTCCGTCTTATTTTAAAAATCCTCAACGTAATCTGGAAATCGTTGGAAACGTAAGATGCCAATGCTTTTGTAACCGGAGAGCATGAAAATCCTAACAAAATTGACAAGGTCACCTCCGAGTCGAACCCGGGACCTCTAGCAATCCACCCAGCCGCCTAACCGAATGAGCTAAAGAATCCATCTGTTAGCCCAGACGATTTATTAAAATCTGCTACCTACTACAATGCAGGTAGGCTGTCCTGTCACACGTGGTTCTTGAATTTCCGAGCTTTCATATAATATTTCGGATTTCTTGGGTCTTACGAAGCCTTTAAATTTTGAAAGTGCTTACCATATTTTCATCTATATATTTCGCTGATTTTAATTTACAGCGATCCTATTGAAAAGTATACTTCTGAATTATTCTGTATATGGGGGTAATATAAAAATTACCCAACAGTGTTTTGTTGTTTTAATACGTTTCACCTTTTATCAGTGGATAAGGCTTCGTCTAGTATACATTTACGCCATATACATCAGCTGTATTGTTCTTGATTTTGCGTTTAATGCAAAGCAATACATCTCAAAGTTTTGAGTTACGATCATCCTTCTTTTGGAACTAGTGTGAGTTACGATCATCAGTTGATGAAGTTACGATCATCATTGAGTTTTTTTTTGTATTCCAATTTTTCTCTCACCTTGTCAAATTTTCGTTTCATGCAAACATATTTTCCCAAAGTTTGGCTTAAAATAATTTTATTTGACATAAAACAATTATAATCAAGAACTGTTCACGGGGGGAAATTGGCTTTATAAAATTAAACCAAATTGTCGTCCGCCATGTAGAGATGATGGTAACTGCAGTTACGATCATCACGTTGACGCCAGTGCCTTTGGCCCCTTGGGATTTGGCTTACTAAAATTTTGTTCAGTATTTGCTTTGCTCACCTACATGATGTGATGAATGCACTCAATAATTTTCAAACGATAACATATTTAGGGCAATTTGATTCCGTATCATATTAAACAACGGCAGTAGAATACCGAAGGAACAAACTGGTGAAATTCACAAAATCGAAGTCCAAAGACAGGGCAAGAACGAGAACACAGAAAACAATGACGTTAGACGCAAAAACTATAACGTTAGACAGATACAAAGCACAGAAACAGAAATAACAACATTCAGAACAAAGGCACTCACAGTGTGAACTCCAGTGAAACTGAGAGTGACATCAGGTGCTCCGGAAGGGTAAGCATGTCGTGCTCTGTTAACAGCACCCGTCACACTGTGAGTGATTCAATCCGGGAAAATGTCAAAGTCGGTAGTCAAATCCGGGAAGACGTGACTCTAGCTGAAAATGTCCACTTTCATTTGGGATAGTGACACGTCATATCTTTCAATGATGCTATGGTGACGGCCATAGAATTTCTTGAGGGATGAAATTAACAAAGGTTGAACAAATCCCTGAATAAGCAGCTTTTGGGACAGTGTTTTTGCTCTGTTCAAAAAATCACTGTACAAACTACATGCTCGACAGTAACGAATCAACTGTGAAATGTTCACTCCATAGGCTGGAGAGGTAGGTATATTGCTGATAAGAAAGGGAAAGTTAAAAATGGGGAAATTAAAATCATCACGCTTGTCATATAGCTTAGATTTCAAACGTCCATCTTCGTCAATATATAATAAAAGATCTAGGTACGAAGCTGAAATAGGTGTTTCAGTTGTTTCTTTAATTTCAAGCTCATTTGGATAGATCTGATGTAAATACTCCTTGAATTTAGGATTATTAAGAAAAAGTACATCGTCTATGTAGCGGAAGCTGAAATTAAAGGACTGGACTAGATGTTTTTGTTTTCTTTGAATAAGCCCTTGTAAAAACTTTGCCTCGTATGAGTAAAGGTAAAGGTCAGCTAAAAGTGGCGCACAGTTTGTTCCCATAGGAATCCCTATTGCCTGTTGGAAAACACGACCTCCAAATTCGACAAAACTATTGTCGATCACAAATTCTAATATTTTGATTACGTCAGTCTCAGTGTACTTCTTATTTGAATCGGTGTGGTTCTTAACAATATATGTCTTGTCTTTCCTTATAAATAAATAGGTGTATCTGCATTCTCCATTTTTTGTGCAGAAACATTGATGTATTAAAGTTGTGTTTTCAGTTTATTGTGTGGCAGGAATGTATAAAGTGTAGAAAAGTCAGAAGTTTGAATGCTAGGGCAATGGGTAAGACTGATTGAGGATAGCTGTTCAAGGAGATTTTTTGAATTTTTAAGAATCCACATTTGATTCACACTGCTTGTGGAGTAAGCTTTATTACAGTAATTTTTCAGGCCATCTCTGACTGTGGTCAACAAAGTAGTGAGGAGCTGTGAAAGAGGTTGAGTGGTGCATCTGGAAGACCCTGGAAACTGATCTTTTCATGTGTTATTTTTATGTAATCCTCTTTTTGTGTCTTGTTTACCAAATTTTTCTCTAGACTTGCTGCTTTATCAATGTATCTGTGATGTATATATGTGCACAAATTTGGCATATACAACAAAATAATGAAAACAAAACAAAACAAAGTTAATTTTAGTTTAGTTTCTGCACATGCGCATATTGATAACCTATGTTTCATCAGTGCAGATCAAATCAAAACATTTGAAAATTCAACAAACAAGAATATGTGTAAAAGATTATGGAGAACCAATAACTAATATGATCTAAATAGTAAAACCAAAATCACCCAAAGACAGAGCTATGCGAGAGTGTAGTGTTCTTCCATGGCATGTATAGCTTGCAATGACGCCATGCCCTTTTTGGCAGTGGTAATTGACGCAATGCCCTTCTTGTGCTGTACCTCATGACGCCATGCCATTCTAAAACGTAAGATTTACTTTCCTATATGCTTCATTTTTTTACACTCAAGTTACTTTTACTTTTCATGATTTTTAATGTTGTTGTTTTTTACAATCATAGGTACTAATTTGATGTCAATTTATAGCCTCTGGCAACATTACCAGTTCATTGATCTGTCGATTGTTTCCGGTTATCTGTTGATTGCATAATTACCTGTTGTCACCTGTGGGTATGTTCCCATGATTTGTACAAGTACAAGCCCTATTAATGACTTGAGAGAGAGTATTAAAATACACCAATAATTGATAATTTTAATGGTTTTAATAGGTATCAACACATATTTTCATTAACAGACCTACCAAATGGATACAATTACGCAGTTTAGATGTTGAGTTACTTCCCCTTTTCTATGTTTTTAAAAACTCTTAAAGAGGCTTTTGACTGTTACTTTTTGCTTAAAATCGTTTATTCATTCTTATAAAATGAAAGTTTTAATTTCTTTCAAGGAAATTATATTGCAGCTTACTAAATAATATATAAATAATTGCAAATTAAATTTTGGTTTTATACCTATGTTGATCTATTGAAAAAATACTTAAATGAAACTTTGCTATTCAAACGGAAATGATATAATATCTGAAAACTTCTTACCCCATGGGTGAGGAAATAGAAGACTATAGCATATCAGATAAATTGATTTGATTTCTCTCTACTTTTATTTCTTGGAGTTAAGATTAGGTGTTTGAATGGAGATATACATATGTTGCAGACTTTAATTAATTTTAACAGTGTTTATGTACAAAATGTAATTATTTGTATGTATACATGATAAACACTGGTGATGATTTTCATTAGAAATACCTTTCAAAATATTACATAAAATGTGTATTAAAAATATTGCCCTTTTCATTTCGGTCTTCCGTGTTCAACATGTGCCCTTTTAACCATGTTGTATGTGTTAAAAATGACCTTTTTGAACTGAAGCAACATGCCCTTTTTGCAAGCTTGGGAGAACACTAAGAGTGAGATACTTCTTAGTTTTGAAGAAAATGTTGTAAATTTAGATATTAAATTAGATATTTAAAAATTTCGAACAAAATTTGCTTTCGGGTCAGCACTAAAGTACTGCCTTCTGTGTTTGTAAATATATTCGTGTATTAACAGTCCATCGGCAGAGGAGGTATCCAGTGTTACATGTAATATACAACACAATACCGAAGTTAATGTTGATTTAGTTTCAGCAAACCTGTTGTTGTCCACAATGCACATTTCAATATTATGATAAAAGGCAGCAACGAAAAAATTTGACTTTGTTACCAATGCATAGTAAGTATACGTTACAAAACAAAATTTAACGTTTAATAGGAAGAAAGCTCGTTATACTTTTTTATTATGAAATGCACAGCTAAAAGATAGACCATCTGGAATACATCCATCCGGAAGGCTTCTGTAAATAAGAATTATACGATGGAACGAGATAAATTATTACGACGTATATTAGGATTAATAGTTAATAGATAATAGTTGCTAAATTTTACCTCTTCCAACTTTAGTTCTTGCATGATTGATCCCCTAATAGTCCGTAACTGTTTCTGTGATAGGTCAACACACCCTTTATAGCACAACTTGATAAAGAGAAGAAATATGATGATGAGATCCACAATTAGTTCAACAAAACAAATAAATAAAATTACAATACAATACAAAACAATATTTTTGTAAAAGTCGATCTGATTCATCCGTCATTTACTATACATGCTCCAGACTAATTGGAGTCCCTGCCTTGACGCAATTTGGTAGCTATTTTAAACTTTCAAAACCGAATCCTCTATATCTCGCCTTTAAAACTTTAGAAACTAAAACATATTATAATTTTGCTGACTGAAGATTTCCAGCTGACGGCAATCAAGATATTTCACAACGTTTGTAAAAAATACCCAGGGAAACCAAGAAGTGACATCACGTTGTTATGAAATTGTATGCACCTATAGTTATCCATATAACTATGTAATTAAAAAAAGTACCACAAATACTCGTTTTTGTGTGAATTTCTTATATCTTCCTCCAAAATGATTGAATAACTTATTTGTATTAATATAACTATCGTCGCCATAAAATTAACATGCATACTGTCAGAATTTTAAAGAGATGTCGTATAACTATCTCCTCCATCTCCATTCTGTCCATATCAGGAAACAATGCATTGATGGCATCAGTACATTCAATAGCATCTGTCCATTCATTATCATACAGCTCACCATACTTTTCACTGATTTTCATTGGTCGATTTGGGTCACTAAGATCTGTAATGGCTGGGTTGCCTTTAGCTAACTTATCACCAGCAATCGAACTTAACCTTTAAAATGCAAGGATAGCTGAGGTGAAAAGTCTATTTACAAAGTTGGTCACATAGCAGTCATATTTTGTTGCATTAATATCTAATTCCAAGTCTAAGCAGAAAACGCTGTCTTATAGGATGAATGAACAACACTCAAAATATAATAATGATAAAATCATTCAAAGGTAATGTCATGTATTTCTCCTATAATAACAAACGATGAATTTCCTACACGAATCTTACGTTCTATTCCTTTAACAGTTTTTGTAATATGTTATGCAGTGTGTTTCATATAAATTGATCAATTCGGGCATTTCTTTATGAAAATTTTTTAAATGTTTTGTAAATGATCCCGTTTCAATAACTCATAACAGCCGAAAGATAACCGGCTCGTGTAATTTATCATGGCCACAACAAAACAATTTTATCTGACCTACAGACAAGGATAATGAAAATTTTCGTGTTACTTTCATGACGTTTTGTTTGGGTTGCTTTGCTTTGGCAAAACCTGCAAATGTTCGTATGCGTCAATGGAGACCAACCAATGTTAGTAATGGTATTGTATTGGACATGGCTATGCATGGTGGAGATAACCCGATGACTTCACTTCCAATAGTCAACTTGCCTTTTCTTTGTAGCAACATCCCGACAGCGCCGGCATGTGGAGTTAACATCTCCAAGCTCATCCGCTATTCAAGAGCCAGTGTTTGATAAAATGATTTCCTTGATAGAGACCGGTTGCTCACAAGTAGGCTACTTCAACAAGGGTATGTTAAACTTGACGTAATCCCTCCAGAAGTGTTACGGTCGACATCACCATCTTGTGGACCGCTATGGGATATTTGTTTCCCAGATGACAACAGACCTTTCTCTTTAAAGCTTAACTGTTTTTTTCTCTCACGGATTTGACTTTACTAACAGATTTGACTTGTTAAGCATGGCGGGTGTCTTATAAGAAGCTGGAGATGCTTACTCTACCGGTGCACCTGATCTCGCCAATGGTTTTTATTTGATCCGTGTTGTTCATCGTTCTGTGTGTTTATCTTCATTTTTCTTTTCTGTGTCGTACTCATGTTGTGTCTCTGTTTCTTTGTTTTTTTCCAATGTTGCTATTGACCTTGGGTTATCATTTTGGATTGACGGTTCGGTTCTCACTTACCCTTAAACAAAATTGCATGTAAGTTAAATTTTCTAGAGATTGCGTATTCACCGACAGGTTTTTTTCTGAATTAAGATAAAAAGCTAGCTCAATCCTTAAATCTTCAGCTTTAGTTATAAAACCCTCGCTTTATTGATTTTTCTGCATCTTATCTAGTCAAATGAGTACAACAAGCACTTTCACATCGGCCTAATTCCCTGATCTTCAATTTGAAATTGACAGCAATGGTAGACTACGATGTAAGCTGCATGACAAATGACCTGAATTAATTTTTCCGACAGTCAATTTCCTTTTTTCCTGTTTCAAATTTCAACAGCTCTAGCATATGAAGCTTATATCTCCCAGCTAATTCGCTACTCTAAAGCATATGGTCGAAACAACAACTTATTTTATAGAGCTCGGTTGCTCACAACTAAGGTTATTAAGCAAGGCAATGTTAAGCATGATTTTACGTCTTCAATGCAGAAGTGTTATGGTCGACAGCATGATCTTTGTGATTGTCTTTTGATTATTCCTTTTTTGACTAACGGTTCGGTTCACACATACTTTACCGATAAATAACAGTTACAAAAGAATTTACGAAAATATATAACATCGTTAAATAGCATCTTATTAACAAACGTAAAGCGCAAGGATTCCGATTGACATTTGAATTGAAAACTTTTTTAGAATACAAAAACACCGCGGTTGCATAAAATACAGTAAATTTGGTTATGCTGTACACGTGTTTCAAGGAGTAACCTCTCATCAGCAGCATTAAAATCAAATAATATGGAACGCCGTAATCCAAAAGTAGTAAAAAAAGAAGTACATTGTACTCATTATAGGATTAAACACTCATTTTTAGGAAATTATCTATGTATAAACTCCGGCAGCTAACTCACAAACTGAATAAAGTCCGAAGGACTTTATGTTAAGTTTGTGAGTGAGCTGCCGGAGTTTATACATACATAATTTCCTAAAAATCAGTGTTTAATAGTTATAATTCCAATTGTGTACGTTCAAAAGTGCGTGATCCATCTTAACGACGTCTTATTTTGCTGCACTATATTTTTGTGGAGCGTATTAATGGGCAAACGGAAATACCGAAAAATATTTCCGTTTGCTATTCATGACGTTGACCAATGAAAACGAACGTTACAATTACATTTGGAATTATTTCCAAAAAGATCGAAATAGGAGACCAAATCCAGTACCAAGGACAACCACCGAGTGCCATACACGGAATGAAGCCTTAGTATTTTAAGGGGTTTGATTTTTGATAAAACAGTAAATTTCGTAACATCGTAAAAGCCGTGAAAAGTTAATTTGTTGGTTCTCAAGCCTTCTCTAATCTAGTAAGATGCTTAAAAAAAACTTGCATTGGCGCCATTTTCAATAGAATAAAAAGTAAAAAGATCGCCTCCTAAACTACATTTTTGTAGGTTTTTAAACAACGGTAGTAGAATACCGAAGGAACAAAGCACAAAATTACATAAATCAAAGTCCAGAGACAAGGCAAAAGCAAGAACACCAGAGGACGGAAGACCAAAGACACCACATGCCCACAAAAAACACGAACACAACATTAAAGTAAAAAACTGCCTCATCTATTGTTTGTCAAATTTGAGAATAAAATAACCTACCTTTCTCCTCATTTTCAAGCAAATAGGCTAAAGAGCAAATTAATTTTGTACGGCATAAATGTGCACTTTTCGATATTCAATTTGACTTGGTTTACAGCAGTGTTAAGAATGGGCTTCGAGTCAACGATCACAGGTTAACCATGTTGATAATAAACTGGAAAGCAAATCGCGGTAACAACTACCAACTATAAGGCGTTTGTTTCATTTTCTGCCTCCACAGCCCATTTTGTTGATTAGATAATTATACTAATGTGATCGGCTCTGTCGTTTGGTTAGAATTTACTTTATGGAGTGTACATTTCACAGTTGATTCGTTACTGTCGAGCATGTAGTTTGTACAGAGATATTTTGAACAGAGCAAAAACACTGTCCCAAAAAAACAACAGCAGTAGAACCCGAAGGAACAAAGGAGTGAAATTTACAAAAATCGACGTCCAAAGGCATGGCCAAAACGAGAACATAGAAAACAATGACGTCAGACACAAAACAACGATGCTAGACAGACACAAAGCACAGAAACAGAAATCACAACAGCCAAAAGCTGCTTAGTCAGGGATTTGTTCAACCTATGTTAATTTCATCCCTCAAGAAATTCTATGGCCGCCACCATAGCATCATTGAAAGATATGACGTGTCAGTATCCCAAATGAAAGTGGACATTTTCAGCTAGAGTCACGTCTTCCCGGATTTGACATTTTCCCGGATTGAATCACTCACAGTGTGACGGGTGCTGTTAACAGAGCAGGACATGCTTATCCTTCCGGAGCACCTGTTGTCACTCTCAGTTTCACTGGAGTTCACACTGTGAGTGCCTTTGTTTTGAATGTTGTAATTTCTGTTTCTGTGCTTTGTATCTGTCTAACGTCATTGTTTTTGTGTCTAACGTCATTGTTTTCTGTTTTCTCGTTTTTGCCCTGTCTTTGGACTTTGATTTTTTGTGAATTTCACCCCTTCGGTATTCTACTGCCGTTGTTTCTAAGAGGTTGGTAAATTACAGATATTTTACATAATTGTTCTTTATGTGCAGGTATCTCTGATATTTTAAAGTGCATGAAATTGTAGATCAACTACAATTTACACGAACACATCAATTCTTTAAACCTTACGTTTGTAAGAGGTTATTTACCACAGAATTTGTATGATAAAAATATGTACCTAGTTTGCAAGTCATCTTTTTCAGTCTGTAAAAGCTGAATTGTCTTTTCGCTCTCTAAGCATTGTAGCCTCCAGGTTTCAACTGAATTTTTAAGGGATGTCAAACTGCAATAAGACAATTCACATATTTTGTCTTTTACATAATTAAATGCTATTGAAGTATAATTTTCTGCTTATCGTTTTTTGTAAATGGACCACTCTTCTAATTATTCTAAACTCGAACTTTGAAGACAACAAATAAATTCTTTAAGAATTCAGTGCAATTGTAAAAATCTGAGACATAAATTTATATAATTTTCCTGGTACTGTAGGAGATACAATTGTCATCATTAAGTGCGCTCCAACTAATTCATAAACCATTTATAGTATCGTGTTTATGTCACAAAGGTAACTGAACACAAATCTAAGAATGAAAAACTAATTAAATTACCTTTTTTGAGCATTCTCCTGCACTATCTTAAGATATTTTGTCTGTTCTTCATATTGCTTCTGAAGATTAAACGATTGCTGCCTGAGCTTGTCATTTTCACCAGAAAGTTCTTTTATTCTCTCTTCCTTTATACTTAACTCTTTATCTTTATTTATACTGCAAGATTTTAAAATAAGTATCTTATAAAGAACAAAGATTATAAATAACGAAAACAAATTGAAACGCTTTAGCAACAATGGAAGGCTCTGGAGTAAATAGACATGAGACAAATTCTTTACAAATACTAACAACCAATTGGCAACGCTAACAACGTTAGGGCTATCATTGTTGCTATCATATGGAAAATTAAAAGCTACTTGTTTAAATGCAAAGGAACAAAACCCTTATGACGCAAATTAAGAATTTTAATGTTATTTGTAACAAGTTACTTCTAAGAGCATGTATCGCACACCTAAAGCACGGCACACACACACACACACACACACACACACATATATATATATATATATATATAGACGAATGTCATTTCTTATAAGGTCCAAAATAATACAGTGCTCCCCAGGGATAGCCACCTTAGATTTGCTGGAGACCTTCAATACATATCTTGAAAGTGACCAGAAAAGAACTGTTATTATCAAACTAGGTTCACATTGGACGACAGTAAATGGGGTCCCATTTTGTTCCCCTCTGGTTGTAATTTTAGATGAGGCACGGACTTGTCGGATACCTGTTTTAGTACCATTGTGACTAAGCTTAGTGCCGAATCTTGGATAAGGCATGAACTGCTAGATCTAATTTTACAACCATTTTGACCAACTTTGGTTCTAACTAAAAAGGCGATACGTAGATTTTTGAATGTGTTTTCCATATAGTCTAATTTTAAATTATGTTCCCCATGACCATCATGGATGGGTAGCAGACTTGTCAGATACAATTTTTAAAGGGACCCATGCAAGAAATAAATTTTGTTTCAATTGTTTCAAGGACTAGTACTTTTACACAAATTTATGGCCAGTTTGGCCAGAACAGCTTTAATACGACAACAACTACTCTAACAACTAAATACCGAAGTAACTGTGAATTTATTTTCTGCATATGCGCATTTCGACAACTTATGTCTCTTCAGTGCAGATGAAATCTAAACGTTCGGAAGACCATTAACTCAAAACTGTTAAAAAACTGATAGAGAACAAATAACCAATATGACCTAAATGTAAAGCCAAAATCAGCTAAGGACACAGCTTTGCATGAGGGAGATACTCCTTACTTTCAACAAAATTTACAAAAATTTATATATTGCAAGGTTCCAAATAGAATCGGCTTTCGGGTCAGCACCGGAATACTGACTACTGGGCTGGCGAATACCCTCGGGGACTAACAGTCCACCAGCAGAGGCATCGATCCAGTGGTAACAAACAACTAAATACCGAAGTAACTGTGAATTTATTTTCTGCATATGCGCATTTCGACAACTTATGTCTCTTCAGTGCAGATAAAATCTAAACGTTTGGAAGACCATTAACTCAAAACTGTTAAAAAACTAATAGAGAACAAATAACCAATATGACCTAAATGTAAAGCCAAAATCAGCTAAGGACAGAGCTTTGCATGAGGGAGATACTCCTTACTTTCAACAAAATTTACAAAAATTTTGATATTACAAGATTCCAAATAGAATCGGCTTTCCGGTCAGCACCGAAATACTGACTACTGGGCTGGCGAATACCCTCGGGGACTAACAGTCCACCAGCAGAGGCATCGACCCAGTGGTAGCAGACAACTAAATACCGAAGTAACTGTGAATTTATTTTCTGCATATGCGCATTTCGACAACTTATGTCTCTTCAGTGCAGATAAAATCTAAACGTTTGGAAGACCATTAACTCAAAACTGTTCAAAAACTGATAGAGAGCAAATAACCAATATGACTTAAATGTAAAGCCAACATCAGCTAAGAACAGAGCTTTGCATGAGGGAGATACTCCTTACTTTCAACAAAATTTACAAAAATTTAGATATTGCAAGGTTCCAAATAGAATCGGCTTTCGGGTCAGCACAGAAATACTGACCACTGGGATGGCGAATACCCTCGGGGACTAACAGTCCACCAGCAGAGGCATCGACCCAGTGGTAACAAACAACTAAATACCGAAGTAACTGTGAATTTATTTTCTGCATTTCGACAAATGTGTAAGAAAAAACTAAAGGCAGTTAAAGTAGAATAATCTAACATTCCTGTCGAGAGTCGACAAAAAAGAACATCAGATACCTCATGACAAAATTTTGACCTTCTTTGACCCCCTCAAGCTCGGACATTGCACAATTTATCAAAATTCTATTCCTGAGAGTCAATTACATTTTTTTATAAGAGTCCACTAACAGATGAAGATAAATGTCTACGGTGATAGGGATATTCTTAACTTTCTATCGGGTGTTAGCAAAGCCCATTTTTGAAGATCTAATGGTGAGTTCAAGGTGAGGAACCACAATAAAAGTTTTGCTCCATTGCTTAGAAATCTTAACTCCTGTACATATATTCCATATCATTTCAAACTGGAGTTAGTCCCTCCTGCAGTCTGAAGAATATAAAAAAAAATATTGCGAATAATGTATGGATACTTATAAATGGTTTTACCCTATGGATAGCTCTCTCTAGTGCCGGTACCAAGTCAGGATATCACCAGTTCCATTTATTGGCAATGTTTGTCTTTTATCTTATTATTATTTTTCTCTGGTAGATTGTGGCATGTGTTTGTAATTTTACGCAATTGTAGGTGTTTTTATTATCTTCTGTTTGTTATTCTCTATGAATATTTCAGTATTGATGTACTTGGATTTGAGAATGGATACGTTATCATATTTTCAAATTTTGGCGTGTTTTTTTTTTGTATTTTCCAAAATGTTATCCTGAAAACATGTTTATAGCACCCACATCATATGCACTTATTATGTCAAGTTTTCTTGCAATTGACTCGATAAGTGTCATGTAGTTGGTTACATGTTGTGATAGTCTACTAAAAGTCTTTTCATCGAGCTACTGTCGACAGCAATTCTAAGACCACTTTACCAGTTAATGAAATGCTTATTAATGATCCCACATCCATGAGTAATTAAGGATATGGATGTATATTTGTGTAATATTTAGCGATGAATAACTAAATACCGAACTTACTGTGAATTTAATTTCTGCATATGCGCACTCAAACCGATACTAGAGGGCGTCTCAAACGTATTATGAAACATGAGTAAAACTCATTTTTGAAGACTTCATGGTAACTTCAAAATGAGGAAATACAATAGAAGCGTTGTTCAATTGCTTATGTTTACAATGTATTCGCAAGGACTCTTTCTCATGTTCATTTATCAAATATTTATTTTACTGTTTATTTTTGTCCATAAAAACATCGAATCGAAATGGTAATACAAATAATAAAATTTAATTATTTGATGTCAAATAAGTCGTAAGCGAAAAATGAGGTATTACACATGGGAAAAAATAAACGATGTCCAATAAAAATCTGATGAATTATAAAGTTTGACAGCCAATTATGTGAATACAGCAAATTAAATATATTTTTGGCAACTTTTGTAAAAATTCGAAAGCCTTATGCCCAATTTCCGGAGTCCTGTCCGACAGTGTCGCATTGAATCAAAATTTCATAAGGATTGTTCTACTGCAAAGGAAAAAATGAAGTCTTAATAGGTACCGCCGCTCAGGACAACGACGCCAGCAACATACTATTTAATGAACAATGTTGCATTAGAATCGTATTAAAATAGAAAAAGATATTACAGCATCTTTTACTTACATAGCATTAGCCGAGTCAACAATAATGTTCAGGGCTGGTTGTAGCTTCCTCTTGCAGGCTTTTACATCAGGCGTGTCATTTTCATAAATTTTCATTAGAACTCTTTCGTGTTTATGTTTTTTCTTTGCTATTTCAGGTAACCATTGCTCAATTTCTGATAAAAGCTTGACAATATTCTTCAAATCTATTTTCTGTGATCTGCGAAGAAATAGAAGATTAATAGAATTCAATGCACTGCAAGCTGATCTAAATAATTTACCACATTTGTTGGATTATTAACTTGGAAGTAAACCTAAAATTGAGATCAACTGTACTCTCCCAATGCTAATGGAGTTTATATAACAAAATACCGAAGTTACTGATCCTTCACTAAAAACGTTTTAAGCCCTATATGAAACGTCGTTTATTATCCACAAATACTTTTTATCCCCACACTTTTCTGAAGAAAATGCGCGGATATGTTTATGGTCCTACCAGTCCGTCGGTCCGTGTGTCCATCTGTCCGTTAGATTAACCTTGTCAGTAGAACTCCTCCTATATTTTTGGATTTAGTGTTTTGATTTTGTTATAAAATTGTTGCATGTATGCCCTTTTCTGGATCTAACTATCATTATTGACGCTGGTAACATAAAAACTAAAATATATGATAAAAATGATGATTTTGATTTCACTATAACTAATTTCCCTTTCCTCATGTTCCTTGACGGCGACATTCCTCAAGCTCCACCACAAGGGGTGTACATTTCTCAACTAGCACGATTCGCACGTATTTGTTCTACACTTGAAGATTTTAATGAACGTAACCTTACTATCACAGAAAAACTTTTACAACAGGGTTACTGATTTCATACGTTGTTGAATACCTTTAAGAAGTTTTATAACAGATATGAATATTTAGTATCTTTACTCGCAAACAGCTTATTACTGAGGGCATTTTAATCCTCGTTTTTACGGTTATGTTGTTAAAGAATGCAGAAAGGCTGATGAAAAATCCAGAAAAGCTGGGACGTAGCTTACATTCTTTACGTAATAGGGGATAGTAACAAACTACTCTGATTGCATCCGTTAAATCAGCTTTGAGATCTAGTGATCTGAAAATTTTTCATACATACTGGCCTTTCACTGATAATGCCGATGTCTACTGAAATATATGATTATTCTTGACCAAATCTGCGGGAAATTTTGAGTTTGATTTTCCTTCCGTAGTGCAATAGTGTTTTACCAGCAAATTAGGCTCCTTTAGCTAGACGGTAGATTAGCGGCGATCACCCCTTGACCCATCTTTCAAAATTATGTATTGTCATATTGTCTCCTTTCAAGATTGTGGTCATGGAGTTAGTAGTCTGCCTGTATTGGGATTTATTCGTATGTTTACTAACCTATAGGGAAAAGGGACCGATAAAGGGGAGGTTTGTGTACCCATAAACCGGTTTAACCCTACCGCTGGTTATTGCTAGTGCCAGTACCAAATCCGGCTGTCCCGAGTTCCTCTCGTTGTTAACGTTTGTCTTTTGTCTTATTTGTGTTTTTCCTGTGTAATTCCCTAGCAGATTGTTATATTATAATTGTCAGCCATTGTAGTTGTTTCCTGTTGTCCCTTTTATTTCATTCAGTTGCACAATAAGGTTTCGAATTTTTTTATATTGGTCTTGGTGAAAACAAGAGGCCGCAAGATGTTTTGACACATATGAGCTTGTTATTTGGAACTCCTCCTACATCTTTGAATTTTTGAATTTATTTTTGTTATTAAATTGTATCATATATTATGCAGATGTACTTTAAGCTTTAAGTCCAAGATGTCAGTTTTGACACATGTAAGCTTGTCAGTAGAACTCCTCCTATATTTTTGAATTTATAGATTTAATTTTGTTAGAAAAGTGTTGCATATATGCTACAGATGTACAATAAGCTTTCAGATCTTGATATCGGTTTTGGTGCAAACAAGAGGCCATAAGATGACGATTTTGACACATATGAGCTTGTTATTGGTGAACTCCTCGTACATCTTTGGGTTTATGGATGAGATATGTTATAAAATAATAGCATTGTGCTTTAAGCTTTCGAAATTTCGATTCCGGTTCCAATAAGTTTTTCTGAAAATGTCAAAGACTCATATTTTTGGCATATAATCTCATTTTTGTTTTTTTGAAGTTTTTGGATGAAAAATTAAGTTCTGAATACTTGAAATTCTGAAATGTGATTCCAAGTTTGATAAATATCCGGAAGGTCTCAAAGCTTATTTATTTTTTGAAATTCTACCTAGCAACCATACTTTTAGAATTTGTTTCAAAAAGGAAAAAAAAATTCACCATTTGGATTTCAATATTATTTGATTTAAATTTTGGTAAATTTCCCGAAGGTCTCAAAGGCCACTTTTACCTAGCAACCTTACTTTAAGATTTTGTTTTGAACAGATATTTCATGTATTGAATTCCAAAAATTTGATTCTAATTTTGGTTAACATATTGAAAGTCTCAAAGACCATTTATATTTGGAATTCTACAGAGCAAACATACTTTAATAACTTTTTTGAATTAAGAGAAACATTTTCATCAATTGGTTTTTCCAAAATATATGATTCCAATTTTGATAAACTTCCCGAAAGTCTCAAAGACCACTTATTTTGGGAATTCTTCATATATCATATATCCTTGTATTTTTTAAATAAAACAGTAACCATCCATAATTTGAATTCCAAATGTTGAGGAAAATTACGGCCATGGTCTATAACAATTGTTTTCTATGTCGAACAGGAAGTAAGGGATTGCCATCATTTCTGATGGCCCCACTTCAAGTTAATGGTTTCAATTTCTCACTTTTAATTACTGTGTGAAATATACTGCAGTGTAGAGTCCGTAAATAGATTCCCATGAGAGAGATGTATGCTCTATATACATTCCAGTTGTGGTGTACTTGTTCTTGAGAGAATCTCTTATACTGATACGCTATCACACTTTCACATTTTGGCTTTTTTTAATTTTTGTTATCTAAAATTGTCATTCTTACCACCTGTTTATTGTGCCCACATCTCATAATTTTATTATGCCAAGTTTTCTTACAATTGGCTCGATGAGTGCCCTATGGTTTTTTAAATGTTGTGATTGTCTTCTTTCGTCTTTTTGTCGGCAATGGATAACAGCGATTGTAAGAACATTTTGCCAGTTAAGTTTATGTTTGTTGACGATCCTGCATCCATAGATCATTAGGTAAAAAAGCATGGATGTAGCGTTGCTTGACAATTAGCAATGAATTCCGCTCAAACCGGTGCTAGGGACCTTCTTGAACTTGCTATGAGGTATGAGTAAAGCACATTGTTGAAGGCCTCATGGTGACTTCAAGATGAAGAACAACAATAAAAGCTTATTTTTACCATTTATTTGTAGACACTTTGTCTCATTTGCATTTACTCCATATCCCTTCATGTTGATCCAAGTATGTGTTGAATTAATAGAAGAATGATGCTTTGGGGAATGCAGGTAGTGCATGATTTTCACCGGCGATGCACATGTGAAAATAAAAGTTTGGGTTACAAATAAACTCTTTCACTTAATATGACGGACAATGCCTAATATCAACATTTCCACTGTGTCCATGTCAAATAATTTGGGTAATATAGTATATATTACCTTAATTAACACGAATGGAGAATATGGAATTGCAATTTTTTTGCTTTACAGAAATGATTTTTTCACCCATGAGAATTTTCTATTTTTTTTTTTTGTAAATAGATAGTTAATGATAGGATCTATTGTTTACAACGAAAAATGTATATGTCACCGGGCGTTTAACGAAGATATTTAACGAACGTTTAAAACAATACCGCTAAAGATCCGCAAAATTCTTCATAATAAATGCAGTTTTGGTCACTTTTAATTTCTAAGCCTATTTTAAGTGCCATGGAAACGGCGGACACTGTGGAAATGTTTAGAGACTTAAAAGCATATCTAGGCATGCACTACACAATTCCTGTCAAATTAAATCAAATTCGTTGCATTTGTATTATTCTAGCCTTGATCAGTTTCAATAGCAACGATGATCATTTTGAAAATTGAAAGACTTGAATACTAAATTTTGGTTAGCGATAAACATTTAACTTTGCGCCTATAATAAAAAATGAAAGTTACATAATATTCGTACCATAAATAGGTTAAAGTACAAGGTTCAGTGTGCGGTTTTTTTTTTGGCCCACTAAGTTCCTCATTTAGGAAAATTTGTCAAAACTTTATTGACTGAAATAAAGAAAAAAAGGTTGAATATAATAAATTGATGTTCATTTTGCAAAAAAAAAAAAAAAAAAAAAAAAAAGAAAAGTGAAAAAAAAAAAACAATCACGGGGATCCTAGAATAATGCCACAATATTAGCCCCAAAAAAGTAAAATTTTCAAAATTGTAGATATTTTGTCATTTTCGTATTGGTTTTTGATTGAAACGGAAGAGGTCAACCACGTGTACACTCAAAATATTTATATAGAATTTACACATTTTACACTATATATAAAAAGCTTGTCAGTGTACACATGGTTGGCCAATGTTAAATATGCCAAAAATGCCCCCATAATCTAGCCTTTTCAGCAATTTCCTCGATTTAGGCTATGTTTGGTTGGCTTATTTGACCGAATCTGTAGATTTAATACCCAAAAACTTAAAAACGAGTAAAGTTGACATTACAGAGTTCCAAAATCACCACAGATCTTTTTTTAGCTTTTCTTCAAATTTTGGGCTAAAATGGGGCCTTACTGAACCTACTCCTTTTGTGAGTGTACATTCATTATATTAAAAAAGTTATTTTGGATAGTATAGATTTGATCGTACTCTCAAGCGGTACGTTGTCAAGAGAATCAGTTGCCTTGCTAAATTCTTCTTACATTGTATATCTGTGGTGAAATTTTAGCGCTGTACTTTTGTTGTTTTGTTTTTACTTACACCAATTTTTCCTTCGTCTTGGCCATCTCCTGGCTTTGTTCATTGTAATATTTTATAAGTGTGGAATGTTCTTTTTGGCCGAGACTGTAAAATATTTAGGTTTACCTATTAATGGTATGTTCTCTTACATTCGCTCTGTCGGAAATATATGAAACTTCATCATGCAATATTGTGAGATACAAATACTAACTACAAGGAAGTAAAACATAACCACACTCCGATAACCTTGTAAAATAAAAGCCCTTGCTAAGATTAGTTGATTCTACAGCAAGTACTAAGCGTGATTTAAATGATGTCAATCCATTTGATTATTTGTAGCTATCCGTTGTTATGTAAAGGAGATACAATGGCCAAGTGTGAATTCATGAAAAAGAATCTACGAGCCTGAGGCGAGTGGATTGTTTATAGTGAATTCACACTTGGTCATTTATTCTCTTACTTAAACCATTGCTGAGACATTTATGTAATCAAGTTATTAAAAGGATAATCGCCTATCTAATTACCGCATTGTTATGTTTGTAATGCCTTTATGATCGAAAGTTCACTCAGTAAGAGAAATTATATGGATGAAGTTGTTCTAAAGTTTGATTTTAAACGCTATCTAATATTTAAATAAATTTCGACTGTGGTTTATGCATTTTTAAAGTGAGTGGAAAGGGTATAAAATTCAGTAAAAAATGTCAGTAGTGTTGAACCTCTTAACCTTATCAAAGAAGAACGAAAAAGAGAGAAAACGTAAGTTTTGTCTGTATAATAAAATTCTTTGTCCAAATTTTTAACTCCAGAGTAAAACATGCACGAGGAAAAGCAGGGACGGAAGATTGTATTTTTTTATTTTATTTGTTAATCGAATCACTTTTCCGATTGGGAATAAATAAAAAATTAACAAAAATAAAAGAAAAATATAGTTTAATTGTATGTTATATAGAATCTTTATCCCCCTCTTCTTTTTAAAAAAATGACTATTCACTGCGCTGTACGTATTTGATTCGTCTTTTATGTCTTTGTTTTTCCCTGTTGCCGTTTTTGCCATGTCTTTGTACTTCGATTTTTGTAATCATCACTTCCCTTGTTCCTTCGGTATTCTACTGCCGTTGTATTATGTTTATTTATAAAGATCCATCATACAACGACCTTTTCATTTGAATTACATGAAAAGACTTCATAAAAATCTCTTAAATATAGTTTGTTTTTCTATTAACATGGAAAATAATCAAACAAATACAAAGAAGTCGGAATATAATCTCCATTACCCCAACAAGACGTTATTTGCAGTTCTCAATGTAATTTATTAAGCGGTTTTTTTTTAAAGAAAGATCGAAATTAGATAGAACATTTGCCTTAACAATGAAGGGATATGGAGTAAATGCAAATGAGACAAAATCTCTCAAAATACGTGGTAAAACCAAGCAATGGAACAACTCTTTTATTGTTGTTCTCCACATGTATTTATAAGATATATGATTTGAATCTAGTTGTACTTGAAAGAAATAGAAATTACGATATTGTCAGCATCTACAGTATATACATTAAAAATACAAAATTACCAAAAATGAACAGTAAATTTAGTTATGCTGTACACGTGTTTGAAGGAGTAACCTCTCATCAGCAGTATTAAAATCAAATAATATGGAAAGTCATCATCAAAAAATTGTAAACAAATTACCAAAAATATCGAAATAGGAAGCCAAATCCAGCACTAAGGACATCCATCGATATCCATACACGGAATGAAGCCGTAGTATTTCTAAAGGGTTAGAATTTTGATAAAACGGTAAATTTCTATATATCGCTAGGTAAATTTTCGTGCCAGACAAGTCTGATTATTGGACTGGTGAATACCCTCGGGGACCTTTGGTCCACCAGCAGTGGCATCGGTCCAATGATTTCAAAATACAAAAATACCAAAGTTGCAAAAATGAACAGTAAATTTAGTTATGCTGTACACGTGTTTCAAGGAGTAACCTCTCATCAGCAGAATTAAAATCAAATAATATGGAAAGCCATCATCAAAAAATTGTAAACAAAGAAGTACTCATTACCAAAAATATCGAAATTGAAAGCCAAATCCAGCACTAAGGACATCCACCGAGTGCCATACACGGAACGAAGCCATAGTATTTCTAAAGGGTTAGAATTTTGATAAAACGGTACATTTCTATAAATTGCTAGGTAAATTTTCGTGCCAGACAAGTCTGAATATTGGACTGGTGAATACCCTCGGGGACCTTTGGTCCACCAGCAGTGGCATCGGTCCAATGGTTTCAAAATACAAAAATACCAAAGTTGCAAAAATAAACAGTAAATTTAGTTATGCTGTACACTTATTATTTAGTTAATGTAGTCGGTATAAACTACCCACTAAGACACGGATCATTTGATTTTCAGGCCCCGATCTATGCTAAACAAATACTCTGACACCAGCATCTGTGGTAGAAAATAAACTAGCACCCCCCCCCCCCCCCCCCCCCCCCCCCGGCCCCCCTCCGAAAATCAAAATGGTTCGTGACTAACGAAGGTATCACAACACTCGATCGTTTACTCGGACAATCATGTGGCAGTGAAATGTAGTAAAATACATTTGCTTCGGGACTTTTATAATCTTTAAATTGGAGAAAAAACAATAGAGGGGATGTTGTTGGTTCTTTAAAAAGAATCCATAATTAATACAATAGAATGACGTCACAACAATGTTTGTAATATCTTTCTATTTCTAGATGTCCAATATATTAATCTTATCTGCGCTGAAGAGACATAAGGTGTCACAATGGACATATGCAGAAACCAAATTAACAGTTACGTCGGTATATTGTTATTTTATATTGATTCCTTGGGCTGTTTCTTGTTAACATAACTATATCAATAATATAATAGAAAATAACAAAATACCGAAGTTACTGTCAATTTCTAAACGATTGAAGACTTTAATATTTTAATGCTCTTTTCTATTTCATGCGCTTGGTGTTTTTAGAAGTAATGTGGCATGGGTATATAAGGTATGTTTTGGTGGTAAATAAGCTATCGAGGTTTCCACACTAAACCAGTTCGACAGGTTTATTGTTAGTTAAGTTATTTTATACATATAAAGTTTTGTTATTAACATGCAATAGTAAGTGAGAACCGAACCGTCAATCCAAAACGATTAATCCAAGGACAATGGCAACATCGGAAAACAACAAAGAAACAGAAAGACAACGAGAGTACGGCAAATGAAGACACACACATAAAGATGAACAAAACGAAAGCATCTAATAGATAATTTGCTAATTGTGAAATTAAATATCCAAATTTTCGTATGGTAGACTTTTAAAATTGATTGATTGATTGAATATTGTTTAACGTCTACTGAGCAATATTTCAGCAATATCAAGACGAAAGCAAGTTTGTTAATAAATAATCACTTTGGAGTAAGGAAAGGGTCATGGAACGGGAAATTCTGACTTACACTTGAAAAGTAGGGTGAAATCGGAAGGGGCGGGGAAATTAGCCTTGTAGCCAATCACCCACGGCCCACTCAGAAAAAGCTTGCTACAAGGATTCTTTGACGTGCAGGAAGCGTTGGTTTTCTTCCAACACGTGGACCTGAGTTTATATCCCATCCGAAAGACGGGTTCTGTATTTATTCATCCCTCACAACCACGGACATTAAGTTTCGGAGGGATTGTACCCCGCAACCTTGAATACTGGGTCCTATTTCTATATCCTGGGGTTCCCTCGGGGTCAGACCCGTTAAGGAGGGGTCATACCCCGCAAGCCGGAGATACTAGGTCCTATTTCTATACCCCGGGATTCCCTCGGGAGTCTTTTAAAATTGGACAGCAATAAAAACATTAATAAATGTGTTCTCTATTAGCCTAAACAATTTTCGGATTATGGATTTCCAAATGTTTTGATTTGCTTTGTTCTCCAGAAACATAAGTGGTTGACAGACCGTATACAGAAACAAAATTCACTGTTACTTCTGTATTTGTTTTCTATTTATTCAAAGTAATGGAGTTGCACATTTGTCATAAGGTATTTCCCGATATTGTAGCAATGTATGATTTTCTACGGATTTGTATTTATTGGCAATTTTTCTGTAAATTTCAATTTGTATTCAGATACAAATCTATTGAAATTCCCATTTATGCAGAGTTAACAACTGATAGTTATTTACTTTTACTGTAATGTGTGACCTGTTTTCTTGACAAAGCTAAAACGATATGAAAATACAGTATTCAAATACATAAGTCCTTAGACAGGACCTGGATTCGGCAAATGAATACATTGCAGTCCTGTTGCTAACTGAATTGGACTGTTGTTACTATTGTTTTTTATTTATCACATTGGCTAGGGGGAAGGTTTGGGCCCAATAAAACTAGTTTAACCCCGCCGCAGCAGGTTTGCGTCTGTCCTAAGTCAGGAAATTTATTAAGCCTTTGTGTGTCTTGTCTGTTTTCTAGTTAGTTCACTTTATGTCTATGGGAGTCTAGGATGATGTTTATTTCGCTGAACTTGATTACTCTTTATTTAGGGGCCAACACCGACCTGCCGTTGGGTTTGGGGTTTCCTCACCGTTCATTGAAGATCTTATGGTGGCTTTGAGTTGTTATTACTCCCCTTTGGGTCGTTGTCTCTTTGACACATTCCCCGTTTCCCTTCTTTTTCCTATTGCATGTAACAATAATTTACATAATTGTTTTTTTTGGTTCGGTGTAATTGAAACTACAAAAATAATTATTTATATTTATAGTTTTTCTCTAAATGTTTCAGAAAAAAACCAAAAAAAAAACCAAAAAACAAAAATGAGAAAAAAAGAAAAAAAGATTTCTTGTCCCTTTAACAGTGACGTGAAGTCAAAGTCACGTTGCTTATTCTAGGCGCATAGTCGTGAGAAAATCTGTATGGTAAAAGACACAAGCAATCAACCATGGACATTTTATGTTCTGATTGCAACTATACTTTTTGAAATTATAATTTTTTGTCTGTTATAACTGAATTTGATTATACCCTCTTTAGTTAATTGTTCTCAACTGATTTTGATATATATATATATAATATATATATATATATTGTGCACAAGCGAATATTTGTTATTAATTGTTTACAAAACGATTAAGGTACATGAGAGGAACTCATGTGTTACATGAATGACAAGTTTGTTTTAAAGCATTAAACATTTTCATACCCAAGTTTCTGTTTCAAATCCGCTATTTCTTGAACTTTCGCATTTAATATTAATTCGAAATTTGCATGTTGCTTGTAATTAGAGATTTGTATAGACAATGCATTTAATGTATCTGTCTTATACACATCATGCCTACCTCTTTGTCCACAAAAATAAACTCATGCCATTAAGCTAAAGGTAAATAATAAAAATCGTATATCGTTTGTAATTCGACTATCTCAATTTGTTTTCGCTTCAATTGCATTTAATTTGCTTGCATTTAAGTTGGTAAACGCTTCACCTAATGGTCTTATAAAGAGCAAAATATTAGTGTCCATAGATCATATAAGTACCTGGTTTTTACACTTTTATTGTATACATAGAGTGTAGTGCTAGAATTATTTCTAACATTTTAGCATTCAATTCATTTAATTTCTCCAATTACAGCAAAACGGATTTGTTTGTTTATAAAAGATGCAATGCAATATATAGATATTATCACATGATAAACTGATACTAATTGAAATAGGAGCAAAATCTAAATTTTCGTTAAAGAATTACTAGCTTGCAATAACATAATAGAAATGGCAAAGATCCATACTTTAACGGTTATTGCTTGACCAAATTTCGTGCAACAAGACAAAATTATATTTATATTTGCAAATAAACATTATAACTGAATGTCTGTTAACTGTTAAGTTGAATAAACGTTGATGCAAGAAGGTTAAAATGTCAATACTGAAGATAAATTTGATCGACAATATTTCATATAATTTTAAGTAATTTCTTGCTAAATTCTCTACCCTTCTGGGGCAAATAGTTGAAAATATGTATATGAAGAACATAATCATAACCATAGCTTGGTTTTACCGTATATTTGTGCAGACTTTGTCTCATGTACATTTACTCTATATCCTTCCATTGTTAATATACCTATCTCTTTATTGAAACAACACTGTAGTTCATTGACTAAAAACATGGAAGAAAAACAGAATTATTTGATTGTTGCTTTTCAACTTACTCCGAATTCTTCTTCATCTCTTTGCTTTGCTTTTCATAATGTTTTGTAAGTGTATAAATATCTTCCTGACTGTACCTGTAACATACAGGGCTTTGGCCAATGGAGGGATATCATTTCACATTTAAATGAATAAAGAATAACAGTACCAAAATCATAACCAATATAAATCATCTCATTATGAAAATAAAGAATACATTCTTTCAAGTCGCTGATAATCATAGTTCTACTTTCGAAAGGGTTAAACTTTAAAAGTTCGAGCTATAGCGAGAACTTTTATGTTTAACCCTTGAGACAGTAGAACTATGATAATCAACGACTTGCAAATGATAGATTTTATTTCCCTTATTCTGAAATTAATGACATTTGAATGTGTTTTACTTTGCACCACGTCGTGGGTTTCTATAATCAATACTGCAACGCCACCGGATATGCAATTTTTATTGCATGCAAATCAACAAAAGCAAATCGATCATATGTGATTCGAGATAAATAAACAATGTATGCTTTGAGTAAATACTTTTTACATTGATATATAGTCAAAATAAATCTATTTAAGGTATATTTTGGTATTTGAAGAAAAGTTCGTGACCTTTTCAGTATCCAATGAAATCGGGAGATCAATTAACCGACATGTTGGAGAACACTATGACCCATGCTTTGAAATTGACGAAAACAGCATAAGAATTAGAGAAACAGCATTTTCGAATGAAACGAGATAAACATTAATTATTCTCTACAAACATAAATCGGGGTGAGTCTTATCAACGTAAGTTCATCAATCTATTTATGGAACACGTATGCTTTTGTATATGATATCTGCCAAGGATTAACCGAAAAAGCCAACGTTAGGATGTTCGACTATAGAGTGTGTAAGCCGCGTCATGTGACTCCGTGTTTTCACAATAAATTTGAATTTCGAAAACGTTTCCCGCCAAAGTATGACGTTTTCAGATTATGACGTTCCATTTTTTGTTTGAAACGTCATGTGTGTTTGTAATGAATGTAACTTCCGGGTACAATTAATTTACGCGGAAGTGTCAAAAGTCAACGAGACTTACAGACCCTATTAAATACCATAACCAAAACATATTTCTAACCGAGGGCAAATAATTCGTCACAATATGTGTTCTAACAAGCAGACACGCAGAGGATTGATTTACTACTGATGTTTGAAAAGCCTATACTGTGCTTGCAGTTTGTTTAAAAAAATCATTAATGTAAGAATCTTGTAAAAGTAATATTTTTCAACTGATTCTATGAAATGACAACACAAAATCACACAAAGAGATCAAACATTATTAACGGTAGAAAATAAAGACAGTGTAGTTTCCACACAACAAAGTATGTGTGGTTTTCGTCTTTTCTGTAATTATTTTTAAACACTGTAATTATAAGCTTTACAATTGTAAGTTTTACAAATGATTTACTCCTTCACATATTGAACATAAGTCTCACAGACGAAATTTGGAGACATCTTGTTTTTGTTCAGTTACTTATTCCTCTTCCACCTTTCTTCCCGTCAAATGTGAACTTGTCCCGAGCAGATCTTAGCCCTTGTATATTCTAATGTACAATTATGAAATAATGTCAAAAGTGGCTTATTTAGAGTACATATAGCTAGCTCAATAAGGGATAGGGTCTATTTTTTACTCTATAGGAATATGACAGGTTGAATGTTTTTTTTCTTTTCTTTTTTTTATATATCTGAAAATGGTAATCACTAGCTCCATGAAAATTTCTAGAAAGGTTGTACATCATCTAAGACAGGGTTCTATATAATTGAAAAATTCAGAACGACTATGGTTACCATGAAAACCATACAAAAAATTGAAATTTTGAGATAATTGCTTCTTTTAATAATATTTCGATTACAGTTATTTGTATTTCATAGATAATAAGGGGAGCTCCTGATCATTTTTTAAAGGAGTAATAAATAATAGGGCAGTGATTTCATTCAAACCAAGCCAGAAAACGTGAAATTTATTGAGAAAAAAAACATAGATTTTATGCTGAAAGTTAAGTTTGGATTTCAGCACTATGAATAAACTCATTCATAGAGCCCTGTCCAAATTTTTTTTAAGTGGTTTATAATGCCCTTGAAATCTAATATGGGAGTTAATGTGGGAGACTTTTGAGTAACAGTTATAATTTTGTGTAGTTGTAATGGAGAAAATTTTCAACCACAAGTGATCTCTTTGAAATAGTTAATTTACTATACTGTTATGTTTTCCATACGGTTTAGATTAATTTTATAGTGATTATGAATATTTTCATACGTCAAAGCAATTTCTTACTTAAGTTTCTCCTTCAAGTCTGCTATTTCTTGGGTGGAGACATTCAATTTTTCTTTTAGACAAGCATGCTCTTTCTTCAATTGTTCATATTGCCTGAAATAGAAAACACAATTAAAACGTATTAATGTTATTGAAATGAAATTTTGCCAATCAAACATTGTTATTTCCCGTTACCCCTTTTTGGACCCATTTTGTAAACTAGAGGCTCAGAGACTGAGTCTGTATGGCTCACCTGACAAAATGCTTCTATGCCATGCATGACCAAAAAAGATGTATTTTACCAATGAGGTCTAATGTTAAGCTATGTTCTCCATTGGCACAAGTGTTTTTTTTTCTGATCCTATTGAAATGAGTAATCTTTTCAAAGGACCTTCAATACATCATTCCAATACAGTTTAGTTAAATTTGTTTAGTTTCAGAGAAGGTAATAAAAAGTACGGTTTTCACATACCGGGATACGACGTTAAACTATGTTCTGCACTGGAGGCCATGTTTTTGTCGGATCAAAATGAAATGAGGAAAATTTTGTAAAGTACCTTCCATACATCATTCCTGTACAATTTGGTTGAAATTGCTTCAGCCCTTTCAGAGCAGAACATGAAAAATGTGATTTTCCAATAGATTACAATATTAAACCTAAGTTCTGTGCTGGCTGCCATGTTTTTTTTTATGAGAGCTGAATATAATGAGCAATTTTTGTTAATGACATTTAGTACATGATTCCTCTTAAGTTTGGTTGAATTTGTTTCAGTGATTTCAGAGGAGATGATGAAAATGTGATTATTCGCATTGGGTTCAATGTTAAACCTAAGTTCCACACTGACAGTCATTTTTTTGTCGGATCAGAACAAAAAATGCAATCTTTGGAAAGAACCTTAAGTAAATCATTCCTGTAAAGTTTGGTTGAATTCCATGCTTCAGTGGTTTCAGAAAAGAAGATGAAAATATGATTTTCCCCATAGGGTCCAATGTTAAACTATGTCCCATACTGGCCGCCATATTTTTTCTCTAATCGGAACAAAATAAGCAATCTTTGTTAAGGACCTTTAGTATACCATTCCTTTAAAGTTTGGTTCAATTTGCTCCAGTGGTTCAGAGGAGAAGATTAAAATGTGATTTTCCCATATGGTCCAATGTTAAACCATGTTCCATGCTGGCGGCCATGTTTTGTGGTGGATTGAAAGGAAATGAGCAATCGTTGTTAAGGACGTTTAGAACATAATTCCTGTAAAGTTTGGTTGAATTTGCCTCAGCCGTTTCAGAGTAGAAGATGAAAATGTGATTTTCCCATAAGGTCCAATGTTGAACCTAAGTTCCGTGCTGGCGGCCATGTTTTTTATCGGATCGGAACGAAACAAGCAATCTTTGTAAAGAACCTTCCATACATCTTTCCTGTAAAGTTTGGTTTAATTTGCTTCAGTGGTTTCAGAGAAGATAAAAATGTGACTTTACCATAGGGTCCAATGTTAAACCATGTTCCGTGCTGGATGCCATGTTTTTCGTCGGATCGGATGGGTATGAGCAATCTTTGTTAAGGACCTTTAGTACATCGTTCCTGTAAAGTTTGGTTGAATTTGCTTCAGCTGTTTCAGAGCAGAAGATGAAAATGTGATTTTTCCCATAGGGTCCAATGTTAAAGATAAGTTCCGCGCTGGGGGCCGTGTTTTTTATCGCATTGAAAAGAAATGAGCTATCTTTGTAAAGGACCTCCCATACATCATTCCTGTAAAGTTTGGTTGAATTTGCTTCAGCTGTTTCAGAGCAGAAGATGAAAATGTGATTTTCCCATAGGGTCTAATGTAAAGCCTTGTTCCGTGCTGGCGGCCATGTCTTTGTCGGATCAGAACGAAATGAGCTATCTTTGTTAAGGACCTTTAGTACATCAGTCCTGTAAAGTTTGGTTGAATTTGCTTCAGTGGTTTCAAAGCAGAAGATGAAAATGTGATTTTCCCATAGGGTCCAATGTAAATCCTTGTTCCGTGCTGGCGGCCATGTTTTTTGTCGGATCGGAATGAAATGGGCTATCTTTGTTAAGACCTTTAGTACAACATTCCTGTAAAGTTTGGTTGAATTTGCTTCAGTGGTTTCAGAGGAGAAGATGATTATGTGAAAAGTTAACGGACGACGGATTGACGGACGACAAACGAAGGACGCCGGACGCCAAGTGATGGCAATAGCTCACACTAACCCTTCGGGTCAGGTGAGCTAAAAAACAAGTGTTTTTAAATTCTTTCTGTTTAAAAAAAAACAGTGTTACTGTAAGACAACAAATAAGATTTGGTTACTAGGTAGAATTTCAAAAAAGTAAAATGTGTTTTAGAATTTCATGAAATTTACCAAAAGTTAGAATCAAAGATTTTGTAACCTGACAATTAAAAATCATAATTATTACTGTAAAAATTGAAAAAATATATGGTTTCTGGGTACAATTAAAAAAAAATTATTGGTCTTTTAGAATTCCAGAAAATTAACCAAAATTATAATCAAAGATTTTTGAAACTTGATTATTGAAAATCATTATTATTATTACTTCAAAGAATTTAAAAAGATATAACTGCTAGGTATGAGTCCGAAAAATATCAGGTCTTAAAGAGTTTCAGCGAATTAACCAAAATAAGAATCAAAGTGTGTTTGAAATCTGACAATTGAAAATGATCAATGATAATTGAAAACCAAATACAGAATTTTTTTTATACAGCTGATGACTTTAAAGAGTTGCTTAATTATAAAACTTCATGATGAAATTTCAAACATTATTACTCTTTGGCATATAGTGAAACAGATATAGAAAATTTAGCTTCCAAACATGAATACCTTAGAAGATTTCGCTTATTACTAGATAATTAGAAATACAATTCCGCTTATTTTTTCGCCCTATGGGAAAAATTTTAAAATTCTGAATTCTTCGGCACAACTTTTATAGTGTTACTTTTACCCTTATTACAAGGTCTCTGCCAAGCCCTGAGGGGTCATACAAAAATTTCAACATCTTTGTGAAGTTGCTTCATATAATGAGAGTCGATTCCTAGCTTTCAACTCTCTAGCTCAAATGGCCTTTGAGATGGATATAGCAAAAACAGATTTCACCCATAATTTGCCCCTAGAGCATTTGACAGAAATTCCAACCCCACTGTGCACCATTTCAGATCATACTCTAGTATGGTGCCATGTTTCGTATCTCTTATGTTTCAAGAGCTATCAGGGAGCATTACAAACGCACGTACGTACATACGAACGGAATGCATTACATAATCGCTAAGCAGGGGGATACTGTAGCTGCATGCTTTTTCATTAGAAATATACAAGCTATTCTATTTCGTTGAATTAGATCAATCTTGAATGAAAGGATTGAATAATTAAAGTAGCATTTTATACATTTTTGACACGTTTTGTCAAATTTCCATTGAATGATACACTGATGAACATATTACAAAACGTGTTTTTTCTGAGGAATTTCTCCAGTTCGTGACTTCAGTATATTTTGGCGACGCATCTATATTACAAATAACAACACGAAAATACTTAAAACTTGCTCTTTAATCTTTACAAACTCATCAATTTGGGCTTGAAGCTGTCTCTTTTTTGGACAAGAATGCTCCCCATTAAGGTTTCTTCAACAAGAGAGAGTAAAACAATATGATATTAGTGAAAAGCATGGCTAATTTATTTTGTAGTGTACATTTACATTTTTGTGGTCAATACAGCTTTTTGCAAAAACTTCTTTAAATTGTTTATTTATTTTTCCTGTGAAAATCCCACAACTGAAATAATTTTATTTACACATCTTAGAAAAAAAAAATTTTTTTTATTTATTAATTAATCAAATGTACCGTTAGCAAAGTCATAAATCTAAGAGAAATATAGTTTAAGTTATATTTTTAAATCGTGTATTCCTTTTACTGTCAAAACCGTAGGTAATTGTTGTATTCTACATGCCATTTTCTGCAGATTATATAATGGATCTGATTTTGAGTTACGGTCTGTTGAATTGCTGAAATATAACTACAGATTCTTTCACCTATATTATAACTGTTACAGCTCATCATATTTATAGTTTGTCGTCGTACTATGTGGTGTATATATTTTTATGTGTGTATGGATTAATATTAGTTATTTTTCTAAAATTACAAGAGCCAGGTATAATTCTATGATTACAATGCGTTCTGCAACTTTGGTGCCCCTAAAATATAGTTATATTATATTACAATAACTACTTAACCATCTTTCAAAATTACGTATCGTCATTTTCTCTCATTTCAAGATTGTGGTCAAGGAGTAAGTAGTCTACCTGTATTTGGTTTTATTCGTAAGTTTATTTTACGATAGGGAAACGGGGCCGATAAAGGGGAGGTTTGCGCACCCATAAACTGGTTTAAACCTAACGCTGGCTTTTGCTAGTGCCGGTACAAAGTCCGGCTGTCCCGTGTTCTATTTTTCAGTCTTTGATGTTTCCTGTTATTCACTGTTTTAAGTTGAATTTACGGGTTTATGTTGAGGTGTGCTATCTCTTAAACCGGCCAAAAATATACATTTTCAAGGTAGAATGTTGATTTGGGCTTATATTTGTCTAAAATAATTCATACTTTCCTCCACTCGGCATTTTTTTTTAAACCTCGCCCCCTCACTTTATGAGTACTGGATCCGCCTCTACACATATTAAAATATACATGTATGCAAATTTTAGAATGGAAACTGATGCATAAAATTAGCCAGTAGTGTGGTTGTGAGGATGTATACGAGCTTTTCTACACTTTTGGACCACCAGATGACATTCTTATTGAACATGATTCTAATATGAGTCTCTTCTTTTGCTTTGGAAACAAAGCTATGTTCTAATTCCAACAATATTTTAAGCACATGCGTATATTCTTTACATTCGTAATGTACAATTTCACATTTTAATCACTCAATATTTATTTTATTTCCTGTGAATAAAGTTTTTGATAACGAATCGGCCCAAAATCCACATCAAATAATGACAATTATAGAAATTTACAACAGTTACTAAATTTAAGACTCGGAACTGAAATTGACATAACCGTAACCTAGTAAAGAATGTGTTGTTGTTATGAAATCTTATCTATGTTGCATATCATGCTCTACAATTCAAATATTAAAAAAAATGATTTTTAACGTTAATTGAATTATAAATATGAGTTTTATTCCTTTTCTTTTCTTTTCGGCTTCAAAAATAACATAAGCAGTCATACAAATAAGAAATACAACCACCTCACACTTATACCCGCTTCGATTTTAAACTATCCGTATCTTATATGATTTATAACAGATTATTTGTATAAATTCCTAATTTTACTAGCCACTTGTATTAATAAACCAACGAATATAGATTTCTCTATGTTCATTTATGTGTCTTTGTATGCAGTTTTCCGACATATTTCAATTCTAGTGCAAAAACAATATTGCTCTCTAATAGCCGCTTCGAATGTTCAAAACTCTTGTTAAACATATTAGAATCGAAATAGATTATTGCAATTGGGCTCTATGCGAATTAGAACATGGCCAGACCTTATATTTGTCTTCATTTTTTACCTCGCTTACGCTCGGTATTACATATTGACAAATATAATGTCTGCTTATGTTCTTATTCGCATAGAGCCCGCTTGCAATAATCTATTTCTTAATTTTCACTACTAAAGGTATTTTTATTTGTTATTTATATCATTCTCTCTATCATCATCTTCTTTGGCTTTAATTGAATATAAACATTATTCTTACTCAATTTCCTTTTCAAATCTTCAATTTCTAGACTTTGCTCTTTGCATTTTCTTTCAAGACTCACATGTTCATCATCTTGCTTGTTTACTACCTCACTGTAAAATGAAAATGATTCTTATTTACGAAAGTACTGATCGAAAACTTGTTAATTAATAAATCTGGCTGATTTGACTGCAAAATTAATTTATATCTATTTTATTTTATTCTTTTATTTTACACGATACAACATAAAGAAAACTTACAAACTATTTAGAAAAGAAAAATCCATCTTTGAGAAATAATTCATTTACGTTGGTGCTTTGTTCCATAGGATTTTCAAATGAGTGGTCCTTATTAGTCCCCTACCGGCTTCGCCGAAGGGGACTTTGGGTTTTCACTCCGTCGGTTCATCCGTCAGTCCGTCAGTCAGTCACACTCAGTTTTCCGGACTTTTTCCCCATACTTTTAAAGATATTTATCTAATATTTGGTATGTAAGTCTACCACCATCAGGTACAGATCAAGTTCGAGTTTGGTTCCGGTCCATTGATTTTGGACGGAGTTATGGGCATTTGACTTAGAAAATTTTGGTAAAATATAGGTTTTTCGGACTTTTTTTTCTAAACCATTCCAGATATTCAGCTAATATTTTCTATGTAAGTCTGCCATTATGAGTTACAGATTAAGTTCGAGTTTGGTTCTGGTCCATTGATTTTGAACGGAGTTATTGGCCTTTGACTTAGAAAATTTTGGTAAAATATAGGTTTTCCGGACTTTTTTTCTAAATCATTCTAGATATAAGCTAATATTTGCTATGTGAGTCTACCACTATGAGTTACAGATCATTTACTATTTTTGCTGGTATAACAAGCTATTCCACCGGTAGGGGACTTCTGTATTGCCTTGACATAAGTTGTCGAAATGCGCATATGCAGAAAATAAATTCAAAGTAACATCGGTACTTAGTTATTTATTACCACTGGGTCGATGCCTCTGCTCGTGGACTGTTAGACCCCGAGGGTATTCACCAGCCCAGTAGTCGGTACTTCGGTGCTGACCCGAAAGCCGATTTTATTTCGAACCTTGCAATATCTAAATTTTTGTACATTTTTTTGAAAACTAAGGAGTATCTCCCTCACGCAAAGCTCTGTCCTTAGCTTATTTTGGCTTTAATTTTAGATCATTTTGAGTATTCGTTCTCTATCAGTTTTTTTTAACTTTTTTGATTTAATGGTCTTCCAAACGTTTAGATATTATCTGCACTGAAGAGATATAAGTTGTCGAAATGCGCATATTCAGAAAATAAATTCACAGTAACACTGGTACTTAGTTATTTAGTAAACATACGAATAAAACCCAATACAGGTAGATTACTAACTCCATGACCACAATCTTGAAGGAGAGAATATGACAATACGTAATTTTGAAGGGGTGCTCATTCATTGTTAGCTCTATATTATAAACAGTGTGCAAATATTCAGCGATGTGAAGATGTCATAATTTGACGAATTTACTAAGAATCTGCCATTCGTAGGAAAATATCTAAAGTTGCACTAGTACTGCAAATAAGCTCACCTATTTAAATCAGCATCGCTGCTATTTACGATAACAAATTCGTCGTCAGCGTTCTTGTCATTTTCACTTTGTTTTGTTTTATATTTTTCATTTAATGACACGTCAAACAATGGCTCTGTGAGTAAGGTAATGTCATCATCAACAGCCTCATCAATAGGTGATCCGCCATATTTCCTGCAAGTTATGATACGAATAAAAATCTAAATTATTGTATTATACATTTGCAAACAAATACTGTAAAAGAAAAAGGAAACAATTCTACAGTAGATTTTTTTTCTTTTTACAACAACAAATAATTACTTTATTTCAGAAATATGACATAATTCTATTCAATAACCCATACTTTCCTAATTTTTTAATAAAATATTCTCGTTTTCTAATATCCTCCAAAAACACATTATATAAATTAATATTTTTCCTTTTTGTTCAGACATGTAATAACTTCTGAAAATGGTAAATCCATAAATTGTAATGAAAAAATTAAAATCAAAATATGTTTTAATGTAATTGCATTTGAAATATTGCATTTTGACAATAATTGGTTTATTTTCTCTCTTAAACTATTTAAGTGCGGACATGAAATAAATAAATGTGAATCTTCCTCTTGCTTACAAAAATGACATAAACTGTTATCGGTTATAGTCCATTTAAACAACAATCTTTTGTTTGGAAGAATACAGTTTAACAATTTATACCTTAACATTTTTAATTATTTTCTTCTATAAAATTAAATATAAAATGAAGCAGATTAGTAATGCTATGTCCTTCTTCCATGTGAAAATATTTTTTTCCATACAGCTATACCTATTGGTGTACAGAATTTATTTTTAATAAATACTAAATAAAATATTTTGTTTGTTAAACAAGACACATCCGTACGAGTTTGAAAGTCAATAAACATTTGCAGTTTACAAGTAACTAAAGTCTTGCATGATTGTTCTTTTTTTTAATTCAAGTAACCAGTTAGCTGGAATAGCCTTTTTAGGAATTGATATTTCAGCGACCCAGTTACTTTTATTGTTTAATTTCTGTAAAATTATATCTTGACTTATTTCCCCATTTGCGTTTACAATATTATTGACATGAAAAATTCCACTGTTAATAAAATTTTAAAAACAAGACTTTTGTTCGAAAAAGTAATAAATTCATTTCCCCGTATAACCTGCTTTCTAATATCTAAATAGTTTTTTGGTGCTTTACATTGCCCCCCTCCTACTCCTATCCAATATCTTAGTATGTTGATAAAAATCGGGCATCTTTTCTAAAACATGTTGTATCTTTTTAATTTCTAGATTCATATTAAAAACAAACCATTCTTCACCAAAAACTGAAAAATACTTATAAGGAATCAATTTCCAGTTGCTTAAACCTTAAGCAACAAATTTATTAACCCATGACACTTTAAGTGATTTAAAATAACTATCAAAATTAATCATATTTAGACCCTTATCTTTTAACTTGCCAATCAATGTGTTCCGTTTGATTTTATCAGGTTTATCTGACCAAATAAATCGAAAACACTTATTTTCTATTTCTTTTTTATATTTTTCTGGCACTGTCAGTGCACTAGTCACAAAAGTAAAAAGTTGCAATATCAGTTTTTTTATAATCACAATTTTACCCATTAAAGTTAAATTTCTCTTTTTCGACTTTGCTAGTAGATTGTTCATTTTCCCTATTTTCCCTTCCCAATTTAATTTTTCGACCTCTTCCTTCCGGTGTCCAAAATGAATACCCAGAGCTTTAACTGGCTTTTGCGTCCACCCAATATCACCAACTTTGTCAATACTGTTTTTTTCATTTGCCAATCCATATACCCTCTGTTTTATTCTTATTTATTACTAAAGCGGAAAACGAACCAAAAATTTCAATTTCATTTAACCGCGGACAATGGAAAACCTTGTCTAATACCTCTTGTTTTTCTAAACATTTCCGATATCCAACCATTGTTTATAACACAAGTTTGAATATCATTATATAAAGTTTTAACCTAAATAAGAAATGATTCATTAAAGCCAAAATGTTTTAAAGTCCCGAACATGAAATTCCATTCTAATGAATCAAACGCTTTTGAGAAATCAACAAAAACAATTGCCCCTTCTATATAATACATATCAGCATAATCAATAATATCCTGTATCTGTCTTAAATTGATTCCTATAAATCGATTGTTTACATAACCAGTTTGATCCTCATTTATAAATTTAGGCAATACTTTTTTAATTCTCTCAGTAGAAAATTTGAACCCGACAGTTACCTCAGTATTTTGTTATTTAAATTGACACAACATGACAAAGACACAAAAAATGAACAAAAATGAACAAGGTTAAAGTACTAGCCACTTGAATCCCACATAAAAAAAGTAGAGGTATCCTATGGAACTCCGGAAAAGAAAGCATGATCTGATCAACATGTGGCACACATCACTCTGTCGTTAAATTCACGATAACCTCTCATTTTTATTTCTTCCTTTCATGGAAGTAATAACGAATGTTGGCTACGAAAATAACCAAATATCACGTACACTTCGACTAGATCAGAGATGTTTTTGTTGTACATTTTTGTGCATTTCAAGCAACAAAATTAAATTATTAATTTGTACTGCCTTTCAGCGTTTAAACCCAGTTCTTCAGATACCCACAAAATGTCTTTAACGGCATTTCAAAACTCTTATGGAATTTGCTTTCAAGCAAGATTTTTCGAGTTCAATTTTTCAAATTCTCACTGTTATGTGTGTTTTTTAAAAACAAACAGAAAAGTCCTCATTAAATTTTCTCTAGAAATGTTAACCACTTACAGAATTAAATCCCTGAACATCTGCCTTATATGTTGGACACTGTATTCCTTTCGTTGACTATCTACTAATGCTTGCTCGGCATCCCGATAATCATTCAACCATGCCATGATAAAAGGCCATTTAGATAGGAAAATACGAGAGTTTTTCTCTTTTTGTAAATCTCCCAACCGACTTTGAACCTCATTTAATCTTTGTAGCAAATGCCTGCCCTTCTCTTCGGTATCTTTGTCAATCAGCATATAGTACAAGACGGTTTTACCTTTAGAAATGATATCTGAAAGTTTCTTCTCCTCCTCCTCTAGCATGCTCTGAATTTTTTTACAATGCTTGTAATAACACTTCAATTTACTGTCTTCAACTTGCAAACCGTGGATAAATAAGCTTTGGTCGCTCTTTATTGAATCATAAGCCATATCCACTGAAATAATTTGGTGTTCGTGATGACTAATACCACATGAAGTACAAGTAAGAGTATAACAATCACAGCAGAATCGATTTCCCCTTACATCATGCTGATTGCTAAAACTGCATCCTCGTTCTGCATTTTGGGTTCGCGATGATTTGTTCATTTTTCTGCAATTTTCGCAGATATGTTGTTCACGCTTTTCACAAAACGAAAGTATGCTATTTGAGTTACATATCTGACACGTATTCATTTCACAACTCATCTCAACTTTGTTTTTAGAACATGTTGTGATTATTCTGCAATGAAAAACAAAATACCCAAGTTACTGTTGATTTAGTTTCTACATATGTGCATTTCGACAACTTATGTCTCTTCAGTGCAAATCAAATCAAAACATTTGGAAATCCGTATACATGTACCGGAATGTAAAGTACAAATGATCAGCTAATAAAAATCTATAAATGAGTGCATGATTATTATCCTAATTTTATCGTCCTGCTCCAAAATTTTATATAATCATTTCATTTATCATCTCAATTTATAACAAGTTTGATGATGAGGTAAATGTGTATTCCGGGTGAATGTTTTGTTGTATTTTTTTTATTTCATAGGACAATAGATCCTGGTTAATCTTAAATCAAGAGGAAGTATAATGAAAGATCTTGTCCAGGCAATGTAATAATTATTGTAAGGTTATGGTCGTCACTTAACAGCCGAAGGAGGTTGAGGTATTTTCACATCATCAAATTGTTCTGGTGACCCTCTGCAAGAAAAAATATATCATGACGGTATGTAATTATTTTGTATATCCCTCAACCCCAAACTTTTTATTTTCTGCTCAAAGAATTTGTACCAAATATCATAACTGATGTCTCATGTTATTTTACATTCTTTTGCTGATTCAATGATTAGTGAAAGTGGTCTTGGCTTTTAAACAAACTCATAAAGTTACACTGCGGGTATAACTGCTGCCACAATTTCTGTGCCCATCGATGATAAAGTTAACTTTATTTTCACTTGAAACATTTAATGTTAACCTTACAGATAAGAAGATGCTACTTTTATAACATTTTTGTGTTGTTTTTTTTTTAACTTCTACAAATTAGAATGACTTGATGCGTGTAAATGTCAACGTATATTTCTTCCACCTATCTATACATCCTTTGAGAAATATTATAAGCATTAACATATTTTTCCTTTTGGTACACTTGTGATATAACGTTTATTTTATTGGAAAATATTTTCCACATTTTTTTTTATATTTTTCTTAATATCATTTTTTATCTTTTTTACCAAATATTAATCAAAGTCGGGATTATGACGACCGTTTTATTTTGTACTGTGTTAGTTGTTAGTTAGTTGTTTGGGTATGTGTGCTCTCGGATTTTTCTTTCATCAAATGGATTTTCCTTACTGGTCTCTCCCCGTGAAAATGCTTCGGACTTTTGTTGTCATTTTCAAATTATGTAGGAGCAAATACAATGCATGACAAAATAAACCAATGGTAGGCAAAATGTGTTCCAAAATGGTGTCCCGAATAAAAAGTTCTATCATAAATATTAACATACCCATATTATTTAAATGGTTCAAAAATGAAGTAAGAACAAAAATACTGAAAAGCTTGAATTTGGCATTAAATGCTGGTTTTTATTGTTTAGGTGATTAGCACATGAAAAGAAGCCATCGGAGGACATTTCTGCGAAATGGGTGGACATTTTAGCGAAAAAAAGAGGACGTTTTAGCGATAAGAAAGTGGACATTTTAGCGACAAATTTAAGGGACATTTTAGCGATTTTGAAAAAAAACTAGATGGACATTTTAGCGACAGATACCTTTCCCGTCAGCCATGCTTTGCATGTTGCTCCCTGTTCACCAACGGGGAGGTGGAAATAGGATTTTGAGCAAGATATTTTTGGTAGATTTATTAGGAAGCACTATATGCCTTAAAGCACTAGGTCAATAAAAACTAAAAAACGTTAGTAAATAAAACACAACATGGGGCACAACATACACACAACACATGTTATAACTCTGTATTTGCCCGGTACTTAAAATCCAAGAGCTCTAACAAAATGTTCCCTAGTAATTTCATCATTAATGTACTTTTCATATGAAGCTTTTGGTGTATTACAATCGCTCTCGTTTTTTTTCGGCAAAGGGGCCAGGTCGGACATGTTTCTGATCTTTATGTAAGAAGTATTCTGTAGTTCGAAACTTTACCTCGAGGAGTATATATATCAGTATGCAATACGCATCCTTTTTTTTCAAATATTAAATTTTTGAAAATGTGTTTCATTACAAAATTTTAGAATTTTTATCTTGATCACTGTGTCTTTTACAATTTATGATTCGCTAAATTGTCATTTTTTTTTACAAGTAACTTAATTTTTATTCGCTAAAATGTACACTTTTCTCTCGCTAAAATGTCCTCTCCAATTATTTTCAATTTCGCTAAAATGTCCTGCGCCCAAAGAAGCCTACTTGACCACACTGCTTGACCCACACGAAATTTTTTTACCACCAAGACAGAGGAAAACATTCCAAAACCCCCTCCATTAGTTAATGCCTTAATCGAGTTAAATTCATACTAATTATCCTCTACTTACCGTACATTTACATTTTGTATTTATTTCAGCTGTAAATATCTTCCTGGTTCCTGGTAAGATAACATGGATAAATATAGTGCTTAGATTTAATCACAATATTAAAGCAATCTTATTGGGTAAAACTGTAATATGACATAGTTTGATAATTTTTATTTGATTAGGTTAAACTCATATCTACTTGCTTTCACTTTCGATTTATATTGCAATATGTCTAAGATATTAAGCCATATAATCGGTATAAACATACTAGTTTGTTCATGTATAATTTTTTAAACTTTTAAAAATATTTCACTGAGGCTTTGAAAATACATAAATATTGAAAAAGACATTTCAAAATTAATAACATATTCCTCATATCAATGTCCAATACTTGTAAAAAAATAGGAAAAAAAGGAGAGTGAAGGAATGAATCAAAGCAAACAACCAATACATTTATCATTTTGAAAAAACAGAATTATCACTATTCTCAATAAAATTAAATTTACTAGAGTAATTTGCCAAATATTTTGTTTGTTAACGACCCCGCATCTTCATCAAAAGGTAAGAGATAGGTAGGTAGCATTAGGAAGTAAATTCTGTTGATCGGTGGTCGTCATGAATTTAAAGTTTCGTGAGGCATGAGTGTAAAGTCTCACAGTACCTTCAAGATGAAAAGTAATATCAAAAGTGTTGTTTAAATTACTTACTGTGGAAGTATTTTTATTCGTGGTCATCAATTTTCGTGGTTTTCATAAATATCACTGTTTCGTGGGTACTTAAATTCGTGGTTTCAAAGTCCATACAATAAAGCTAAAGGGGATATATGCATTTCATTGGTAACTTTATTTCGTGGTTTAAGCCAACCACGAAATCCACGAAAATTGTAACCCAACGAACAATAGTACTTTCACAGTAATATTAGGATGTACATAAAAAATACAGAAATTTCAACGATCAAGAGAGTGGCAGAAAGATGTAACTTTATACCCCACGCTGACTTTCACGATTGTCTGTTGAGAAACGAACACATTTTACACAATATTGTTACTTGAACTATATGAAAAGTAAATTAATTTATAATCGTTTATTATGTAGGTTGTAAAAATCTCTCATCATACTGGACATATGATTGTGTGACTGTCCTTGTGCAAAGCACCCTTTGTGAGAAACAAAGACAGTTTGTTATTTAGTAAACAGTAAGATTAGTCAAGTACTAAGTTTTTTTATCTCGAAAGCCATGAAATGGCTGGAGAGATGTTAATATGACAAGAAATAATCACGTGATATTAACAGCGATATTAACAGCTCTAAAAGATGATCTTCGTGCTTCCGATAAAATATAGTGCGCAAGTTTCTTTCAAAATCGTATACATTGTGTATTTATAATAAGTTATATTTCTTCATTTTCTGGAGTTGAATACGATGTTGTTATATTAAATTGAAAACAATATGCATGTTTATCAAATTACTCGTTCTTTTATATTGTGCCTCCGATCAACGTGCTTGCCGCGCAGGAATTTGTTAAAGATGAAAATAACATGTGTTTATGTGTATTGCATATTTATAGCAATGAAATCGACATGCATACGAAATCACACAATCCGATTATTTTCACGTATGCATGGTATTACTGAATAACTTAATACATGCAGACGTATGCGCTCTATATTTCCGATTAGGAAAATCGTTCGAAAATATGCCAAATTCATTGTCTTTCTTTGAAAACGTTCAAAAGTTGCTTGAACATGACGTTAGAACTGTACCTATCGTGACGTCATGGGTTCTAAATTTTGTGTTTTACCTTTAGTGGGATCAGGACTTTCAAACGAACATAGAAGAAAATTTTCAAGTGGACCTTCAAAATTCACTAAAATTTTGGGCCAAATCTGCCTCTAATTGGAACTTGTCCTTTGTTTTATTCTCATATTTGATAATGTTCAATATCGATTGAGCACGATTTCTACAATTGGTCTCTTTTCTCTCGTTTTTTGAACCATCTTTCTTCGAATTTCTGCCCGGTTACCCCCTAGTTCAAGGTCTTAAGTTGAAACGTTGATACGTTCTTTCGACTGACGGTTCTCACTTACTTTAATTAAATTGGAGAAAGGTTTAATTCAATTAATATATAATTCAATTGGACCTATCATTATATATTTAAAGAAAGGTGCAATACATTTAAAGATAGGTTAAATTAAATTCCCTTCATCTTTAATTATTTGAACCTATCTTTAAATAAATTAAACCTATCTTAAATTATTCGAAGATAGGTATAATTATTTGGATATATATCAATTTAGCGTTCCATAGTTGTCTTCCTGGAAATTTTGTTTTTAATTCAGTCGGTTGAATAGTGTGACAATTTGATAGATATGGTTCAGGAATTGTGAGAGACATGTTAGGCATAATGTAACTTCTAAAGTACAGAAAGAATATTTCATATTTGATTTATATCAGTTGTAATAAAATCCATGTATCGTTGTTTCTTTTGTTGATTAGTATATATATAGATTACACCACAAGATCCCGTTCATTACCATATTTTATCCACTAGAGATAGTTAAAATTTAAAATTTTAATGGCGAGGCTATCAATACATCGGCAAACGAATACCGAAGCAAAAAAAGGAAAGGGAAAATTCTAAAATCATAAATCCAACATCACGGCAACTCACAGCAACAAGAATTGAGACAGTATGACAAAGACAAAACAAATAAACAAAAGTGAACAAGAACGCCACAAAACTAAAGCACTAGCAGTGTGAACCCCTATAAAAACTGAGGTATCATCAGGTGCTCCGGAAGGGTAAGCATGATCTGCTCCACGCGTGGCACCCGTCACACTGCCAGTGAAAGGTCCGGTTTTGTCACAGTCGGTGTTAGTCAGTCCGGTAACAAACTCTGGATCTACCCAAAAATATCTGTTCTCACTTGTGAAACAGAAACATTGTAATGGTCTGTCAAATCATGGTGACGACCGTAAAACTTCTGTAGTGACAATTGCAATAGTGACTGATTATACCCTTGATGTGTAAGTTTTTGAGACAGTAATTTCGCTCTGTTGACAAAATCGCTGTAAAAACTACAGGCACGGCAATAGCGAATGAGTTGTCAAATGTACACGCCATATGCCGGAGAAGTGGGAATATTACTGCTCAAAAACGGGAAGTTCACTATTGGAAAGTCGAAATCATCACGCTTGTCGTAAAAGTTTTGTTTTCAGACGTCCAGAGTTGTCAATGTAGAGGTATAAGTCCAGGTATGATGCTGATGATGGTGTATCAGTGGTCTCTTTAATTTCGAATTCATTTGGGTATATAAGATGAAGGTTATCTTTGAATTGAGGATTGTTCAATGAAAGAACATCATCTATATAACGGAAACTGAAATTAAGGGATTTGGCTAGCTTACTGTCTTTTTTCTGAACTAGCCCTTGTATGAACCTGGCTTCATACGAATAAAGAAACAAATCTGCTAAAAGTAGCGCACAATTAGTCCCCATAGGTATCCCTATTGTCTGCTGGAAAACTTGTCCTCCAAATTCTACAAATATGTTATCAATTAAGAATTCCAGCATTGCGATGACATCCTCCTCTGTATACTTTTGTGTGAATCAGTGTGATGTTTTACAAAATAGGCCCCATCTTTACCCATCACTTAATATGAATATCTTCTTTCACCCTTTTTAGTACAAAAAGACTGATGTATTAAATCCCGGAGTACTGACTTTAGCTTATCGTGTGGAAGAGTAGTATAGAGAGTAGAAAAATCAAATGTTTTGACACTGTTGCAGTGGTTGAGTTCAGTTGAAGATAGATATTCTAATAAGTCTTTTGAGTTTTTGAGAATCCACATCTGATTCACTCCACTTGTTGAGTATACTTTATCACTATATATCTTCAGGCCATCTTTGACTGCAGTAAGTAATGAAGTGAGGAGCTTAGAAATGGTTTTTTTTGTGCATTTGGCAGACCTAGCAATGTATCTCTGTTTGTATAGGCATTTATGTAATTAAGGTACCCAGTAGATACAAGGCAGGTTGTTGTTCTCTTCACTCAAACTGATACCAAAGGAAGACAATACTGATTTGTGATTGTTTAGTATGTCCCCCCTTGAGATAAAACTCAAGAGTGGATAAAATATGGTAATAATCGGGATAAAGTGGTGTAATCTTTTTCTCTAATGATCAATGATAAACACCGAGAACTGTATTCCGAATAGATTTGGCGGGAAATAGCACGGGACTTTATTCAACATACGCTGCATAAAGAAAATTTATCCAACGGGTCAAAACCGGTTTAAACTTGACATATCATTAGAGAAATTCCTTTATATAATAGCCTTTCCTATATAGGACCTGTAAGTCTCGTACAATTTTGGAACTTATGGGATCAAAAATTGTGCCCGGAAGTTACATTTTAAACATGATAGATGACGTTTCGAACAAATATTTGAACGTCATAATACTTAGACGTCATGATTTTGCAGGAAGCGTTTTCAAATTGCCTGTTTATCATGGATTCTCGTAAGTCACAAGATGAGACTTACAGACCCTATTGCCTTCTGTACATTTTTCTTTATTTAGAAAAATCGATTTAATAAATCTTGCCTTTTCAATTGCTAAGAATTATGAACACTTCCCACTTGACAATTCCGCGGAATCCTTGTAGGTTTGTAATAACTTCCAATCCCAGTGCACCTCTTCACTTTTTTCAAGTCCCGTCTTTTAAATAAACATGTTAACATGAGCAAAATATGCACGCGATGGTGGAACAGGCCCTTTTTAGACTCATCTAAACAGATTTTTGAAAATCGTATTTATAGGAAAGGTTTTTCTTTCTGTTGCTTCAAATCATGACTGGTACATCTCATTTATGCAAAAATGGTATAAGATTATAGCATATGATGTAAGCTTCACAAAGAGACCTCATAAGTGCCATTTCTATATCTAATACATGTACGTTCTAAAAATCCAAAAACATTACCCATATCCCTTCAAAATATTGGCAATTTAAAGATTTTGTCGCAATTATGTAAGGTCAATGGTCTATGGAACCCCATGTATATTGCACTTCATTTCTCTGATAATCGTTTTTAGTTTTTAAATTCTTAAGTTGAAAATAGAAAATGTTAAAATAATCTAAATGACCAAACTATAACTTTTCAATAGACAAACAAAACAGAAATTTTAATATTTTTTTGTCCTTCGTTTGGTTCATCTCATTTATGAGAAGTTCAAATTCATTAAACCTTTGTATAAAAACAAGTTGCATAATATCTATAATATCTTCTTTGCAAGCAGTACAAATTATAGCCATTTGTAAGTGATATAAACGTAATACATCCATCCTCTACCTAAACACATTTTCTCTAACATTGTCATTTTGTTTGCATACAAATGACCAGCATACTGTTCCATGAATTGTATCATGATATGGATGACAGTGATTGTAAGAGCACTTTGCCAGTGTAATTAATGTTTGTTGACAATCCTGCATCCATGACCAGCAAAGACATGGATATAGCGTTGTTCGACATTTATCAAATAATTCCGCTCAAACCGGTACTAGTAGTCGTTCTGAACTTTCTATGAGGTATGAGCAAAGCTCATTTGTTTAAGGCATCATAGTGGCCTCAAGATGAAGAACAACAATAAAACCGTTGCTCCTTTGCTTATTTTTACCGTGTATTTGTTTAGACTTTGTCTCATGTGCATTCACTCCATATCCTTTCATTCATTATGTCAACACCCATCTGTCGACTTAAACTCAATATTGTGCCTAAATTGATAACAAAATACCAATTTTCATCATTTCAGCATGTCAGATTTGTCAAAATTTCACTGTCAAATCGTTATGTGTCAACATCTTGAGAATATAATTATCTGCAGATATGCCAATTAATTATAATTATATAACATTGTTTAGAAAAACAAGAGTGTTCAATGTCACTTTAAATGCCCAAAATTTTACCCTTACCCTAATACAAATCCCGAAAGTTTGAATATCTTCAAACATATAAGAGCAAATCAGATTTATGTTGTGTATTAGATAAATCGTAATTCGCAATTAGAAAGCCAAAATATGGGTTAAGTCCGATATTCGTGAAAAATGAGAATTTTCAGAATTTCCAAATTTTACACAATTCAAAGTTGAATATTGAATTTGTTAATATGAACCGGATATCTGCCAGATTCTGAATAACTAGTCTCAGCTATACGTTGGTCATCTTTAGATGCCTTATAAATGAACAAGAAGTGTTTAGTGCGATGCAGAAAAAGTCCCATTTGGCAACATTGACATTACTGTGATTATGTTCAAATCAAATCATAAAAAAATACAGTTTATATTATCAATGAAATTTATTGCATCTAGCATTTTTCACATACCAAAAATTATTAACGTGATATTAAATTTGTATCAATTAAAATATGCAGAAATTAAATCTACAGTAACTTCGGTACTTTGTTATTTATAACCACTGGGCCGATGCGTCTGGAGGTGGACTGTTAGTCCCCGAGGGTATTCACCAACCCAGTAGCCAGGTGCTGGCCCGAAAACCAATTTTATTTGGAATTTTACAAAATCTAAATTTATGAAAATTTTCTTTAAATCTAAGAAGGATCTCCCTCTTGCGTAGATCTGTCTTTAGCTAATTTTTGGCTTTCCTATAATATATTATAGATTATATTGGTAATTTGTTCTCTATCAGATTTTACACATGTTGCGGTATATGGTTTTCCAAATGTTTTGATTTATATCTGCACTGCAGAGACATAAGCTGTCGAAATGCGCATATGCAAAAAATAAATTTACAGTAACTTCGGTACTTTGTTATTTAAAAGACAAGTGCAAAATGGTTATTTCCGTATTTTAAGATTCATCATTTTTTTCACATCTAACTTCCTCAAGTTGATATATATCATCACAATTTTACACCTTATTAACCTCAAGATGACTAGACTAATGTCAATTAAAAATAAATTATTTGAATGTGAATTTTAGACAATGCGAATTGACTGTCTAGATTCGATTGTTAGATCTTGATAAAGGCCGTTAGAACAGCTAAACCACCTTTTCCATCGAATTTTACGCCGCGGACAACTTTTTCTTACCTGTATTTAGCAGAGGATATGTCAAATATTTGTGGACCTAGTCTTTGCATCCCCACTTGCAAGAAAATTTGAAGCCTTGACATATCTTTTCTTAAATATAGACGATTTTGACATGATATATATCGAGGAAGTGCATTCACTAAAGTAGGGTTTTGTGTTGATAAATGGAAAATACTTGAACTTTTCCTAAAATTATGGCATAATCGTACTTATACTCTTGAAATAAAATAAACTAGAGTAAGGACTGTCGGAAACGACAGTGATCCCCGCAAAGAAAAAAGCTATAGACCCTGGGAATAATTTTTCTTAACATTTTTGAAATAAAACTATTGACAGTCACTATTTTTACCATAAGGAATTAAAGAATATATGGTTGTTAGGCAGAATTCCAAAAAATAAGTTGTCTTTGAGACTTTCAGGAATTTTACCAAACTTGGAATCATATATTTTGGAAATCAAGTTTGTGAAATGTTTCTTCTAATTCTAACAAATTTTTTAACTATGGTTTCAATGAGAATTCCAAAAAAATATGTGGTCTTTGACACTTTCAGGGAACTTACCAAAATTGGTAAGACAAAGACAGGATTTGTTTCCATTAGGGCAATCATTTTCACCAAATGAATTTCAAAAATATTTGATTCTAATTTTGGTAAATTTCCTGAAAGTGTCAAAGACCACATATTTTTTGGAATTCTACCTAGCAAGCAAACTGTTAGGATTTGTTTTAATTAGGGCAATCATTTTCACCAATTGAATTTCAAAAATATTTGATTCCAATTTTGGTAAATTTCCTGAAAGTGTCAAAGATCATGTATTTTTTTGGAATTCTACCTAGCAACCATGCTGTTAGAGTTTGTTTCCATTAGGGCAATCATTTTCACCAATTGAATTTAAAAAATAATTGATTCCAATTTTGGTAAATTTCCCGAAAGTGTCAAAGACCACTTATTTTTTTTTTATTCTACATTAAAACCATAGTCAAAAAATTTGTTAGAATTAGAAGAAACATTTCACAAACTTGATTTCCAAAATATATGATTCCAAGTTTGGTAAAATTCCTAAAAGTCTCAAAGACAACTTATTTTTTGGAATTCTTCCTAACAACCATATATTCTTTAATTCCTTATTGTAAAAATAGTGACTGTCAATAGTTTAATTTCACAAATGTTAAGAAAAGTTATACCCAGGGTCTATAGCTGTTTTCTGTGTCAAACAGGGGGTGCGGGGAATTCCAACAGTTTCCGACAGTCATTACTCTAGTTTTAATCTGTAGTTTGTTAAACTTCTTTAAAAACATGTTCTACAGTGGGATGCAGACAAAACCTCTCATAAAAGTTCACTTGAATCAGTCCTCTAAGTTAACTTAGAACAGGTATCAACAATGATCAAGAACTGCTCTAAGTCTGCTCTAGAATCATGACTGCTCTGATCAGTCATGGTCATACAAAATGTAGCTAGAATCCTGACTGCTCTGGTCAGAGCCATGACCGTTTTGATCTGTTCCACCTGTGACCGTTCTGACATATCATAGGTATGCCTGCTCTCAGCTGACCTTTTTCTACACATTACGGCTCTGACCTTTTCTAGCCATGACTGCTCTCACTTGACCTGTTCAAGCTATGAACGCTCTAATACCTTCTTATGTCATAGCTCTGACAAATATTCATATCGTGCCCAAATATTACACGTATTTCATATATTTCAAATTTAGAATATTATAAAAAAAATATTAAAAAAACTTTTGAAAAATACAATAAAAAATGAATTATTCGGGTAAAAAATTGTGTTTTGGCAAGTTGTCTTTTTTCGGGCATTATGATTTACCTTTTTTTTATCCAAGTAGATTTTAAAAGGTACAGTTATTCCCTTTACACGAAAACTAAGTTCTTAATCCTTTTTGTCCAAAATGACACCAAAGTACTGGATTAACCAATCAGATCAGCAGGGTGAAACTGTCGCAGTTTACCTATATAATCTATCTAAAAAATCAATATCTTCGCCGTTACAATTACTACAATCTTGAAAATTATATAATCATATTTAAAATAATGTTTCAAATTTATATATATCGAGTGTGTCATTATTATAAATGTAGCTTAAAAAATGAATGTGTTATGTGGCAGAAACGACCAATAAATAATTGTAAATTGAAGTCAGCAAAGATAAAACAAAATTTGCTCAAAATTAACTTTTAATCAGATGAAAAATAATAATTTTACAAATTAATACAATATATGACTTATCTAACAATAATGAAGTCCAAGTAAATATCCAAATAATAGTTCACTTAATTCGAACAATACATGTCCAATAGAATAATCCTTATAATCTCCACTAGATAGTTGATAATAGATTCACAATAATTGATGTCGATTTCCAATACAAAAGATGTGTGTGATAATCCTATATAAACTAATTAATCCCGTATAAACTTATTAAACTGACTGCCTTAACCCTTTTCAGCTACCTCATATAAATACATTTATTATTTCTAGAAAAATCTATCCACAAGATATAACTAGAACATTCTAATCAACTAATAATCACATGACTGAAATGATTATGTAAGGAAAACCTCTAGAAAATTCTATGTGTTAAATATTAAATTTAAATTCTAGAAATTTCTATATGTTCTAAGGTGTAATAACCTTGACCATTGTTTATTGTAAACAAGTTACATAACTAGGCCAAACAAATTACATAATATTAAGGCCGTACAAAATAAAAACAATGAATAAAATGCATTATAGAATATTAACAATATTTAATTACCTATAACAAATGAATAAATCAAAGTTGAATTTATCTAGATATATAGTAAAATATTAAATGTTTCAACTTCTAAA